>JAMKQA010145838.1:0-19963 GCA_024699735.1 Posidonia australis | reverse complement strand
ATGTCTGCATTGTTACAGACAACCATCCTATGGAGGAGTCTGCCCATCCCAGTGTCCTTCCACCTGAAGGAGCCTCGAAGGCTAACCACACACCTAGAAAGTTTGCTCACCCTACTCTTGGGTGAGTTGTCCTCTCTCAGGACAAAACACAGGGTACGCCCTCTCAACGTCCTATACAGTGCTCGAACCCCTGGAGACTCCAACCTCCCAAGCTCAACCAGCACCCACACTACACCTTGGTACCTATAACAACCAGGGTATCACATCTAGCTACGTAGGAGTTTCATACCTCCCGAGTCCGCTGCCACGATACCTCTAGGTAGGGACGGTATCCTGGGTCTTCGGCACTCGGGACTAACACCTATCCGGACAGCATCTCGACCCACGAATCTTTGCCTTAGCTTCATGAATAACAATCAAAGAGTGTCATACCTCTAGAATCCGACGAACACTTGCCTTAGCCTCTTGGTCTCAAGCACAAAAAAAAGCCACGGAAACCTCTTTCCAAAACTATTTGTAAACTGATGCATTTCTCTTTCCAAAACCTTTTGGAAAATTATTTAAAAAACCATTAAAACATCTTTCCAAATTTCTCACAAAACTCCCTACCTAAAAGTGGCACAAAAATTGAAGCCAAAACCACAACTCAAAACACTGCCTCGATAGCTCTTCTGTCAGGCCCAAAAAGCCACACCACAGCTCGAGAAATCACCAAATAACACTTTGGATGAATAGTATAAACCAAGATTACGTTTTTGAAACTAAAAATCACATTCCACATACCAAACTAAAGAACTCGTCGAGCTCGACAGTCTAGGATAGAATTCACAGGAATCCGTCACCCGTGGCTCAAGAAAATCAAGAAGGAAGGTTGAAAACACTATTCAACCAAAACCAACAGAGTCGTTATAAATGCCCCATAAATTCCCAAAAAACACCATAAATTATCCAAGCATCCATTCACATCCAATACACACTAACATGCTCCTATGCATCGAATTGAGCAAGAAAGGAAAATCTACAAGGGGTGTGTACCTTGAAAAATGACTGGCCTTCTTCCTCTTCCTTCTTCAGCCACGAACATCTAGTATTCTCCTCCTCCTTGTAATGACGACAACGCGACGACGGTGAGCTCCTCCTCCTTCGACCAACTCTCACTCTCCCCTCTCGTCTCTGCCCTCTCCTCTGTCGTCCTGGAGAAGAAGAAGAAGGAGGAGGAGGAGGAGGAGGAGAGTGGGACCTGTGATGAGAGAGAGAGAAAAAGGAGAAAGAAAAGAAAGAAAGAAAGAAAAGAAAGAAAGAAAAGAAGGAAAGGAAAGAAAGAAGGAAAAGAGCCCACAACACGAGACCAAACCACGTGACCTCTCATGTCCACATGACTCATGCAAAAGGGACCAGCTACCTGGGCACGCAAATAAACTTCTACGACCCAAGACAAACCCTCAAACTCCTACGAGGGTTAGCACAACACCAAAACCACTTAGCACCAAAAAGGGCCAGACCCACATTACAAGCATAGAACGCTACCAAACCTACGTTTTACAATAAACGCAGGGAACTCAGCGTCTAACAACTCAAAAATCTATTAAATATCTGACCAAAAATGCTAATCTAGGTCTGGGTTGTTACTTGCATTTGCTGCCTAGGTCCAAATGGAAGTGGGAAAAGCTCCCTCTTTCAGGTTCTTAGAGGCTTATGGCCACTGGTTTTTGGATATAATGTAAAACCTGGTTTCAGGCCTGATCTTAATAAGGAGATTTTGTATGTCCCACAATGACCATTAATAGCTTTTGGAACACTTGGCGAGCAGTTAATTTATCCACTTAGTTCAGATGGGGATATTGAATCACTTTCGCCCAAAGAAATGGTTGAATTATTGAAAATTGTAATGTATCTAATCTTATCCCCTCTCTAGATTTATTTCTTAAACATTTCTTAATTGATATTGTAGTTTATATAAACTATGTTGAATGTTTATAAATGCGCAGAAGCTATTGTGTTTTCCAGGTTGACCTAGAACACTTGATAGAACGTTATCCACTTGACAAGGAAATCAATTGGGGTGATGAACTCTCTCTTGGTGAGCAACAAAGACTAGGGATGGCCAAGTTGAAGTACTACATGGATGGAGTACTCAAGTATGAGAAAGAAGCCAAAAGGATCTCTTTGATAAAACATTTGCAGTATTTCACTTTTCAACTCAAAAAAAAACTTATGTATTAAACATGTGTTTGTAAATGGTTGGTAGTTAAGTTTACGTCAATTTATGTGATTTATATTTGAGACAAATTATGTAATGCAAATAGTTCTCAATTAACATTTGTTATTGGAACCATTCGATAAAATTACTTAGATTACTATCATTATAATATGTAATTATAGATGCTACAAATAAAAAAATGTAAATGAATGATTAATATACTGATAGAGCATGTGGTTAACCATTGTTATAGTATATATGTACTAATATGAGAAATTGAATGGTGTCAGTAATTAATATAGTGATAGTTTATATAGGTAACCGTTGCTATAACATATAATTAGTAATAAAAAAATAAAAATGTATCGATAAATTTTTATCTTTAGTAACATTTATATCTCGTTAGCTGTCGGTAATGTCACTTTTTTGGAATAGTTACAGTGACTGTCAGTAAATCAAACATGTATAGCGACAAAAAAAAGCGTCACAATAAATAACTTTTATTGACGGTCACAAAAAAGCATCATAATACTATTTAGTGATGGGACTTTGGCTGATAGTCAATCAACCATCAAGTGACCGTCACTATATCTATACTAACAGTTTTATGCACTTTTACTAACAGCCAAGACAGTCAGTAAAAGGTTGTTTTCTTGTAGTGCATTGAGTAACTAGGTATCGTACCTCAGTAAGCATTGGTATTCACGTAAAACAGTAATTAGAAGAAAAAAATGATTGATAATAATAACATCCAATGATCGTTGAGTAATTAAGTATCATGTCTTAGTAAGCATTGGTATTCACTTAAAAAGGTAATTAGAGGAATTCTTTTTTAAGTCTTGTCTTTAAGGCCTTGCTATTCAAGTGATTAAGTCTTTAGGAGTGTCTTCACATCTAGTGACCTAAAATCGTCTGGTTTAGGTTTCATTGACCTAAAGCTCACTAAAAGGGTAGCTAAGAATAATGTCTAAAAAACAAGATACCAATAAATGAAATAAAATTTTGAAAGTGGTAAGATTGGACTTAAAAACTCATGCCAAGGTTTATTTCACAAACACATGATACATATGAGTAAATTTTTAAGAAGGTGATGTGAAAAATAAGACAGAGTCTCCATGATGATAAGATGAGGGTTCTCATCAAAGGTTAAACTAGAGGATTAAAACACTAGAAGACTTTAGATCTTTTTAGTTAAGTAGGTTAATGTAGATACTTAAAAAAAATTTCTTTTCTTTATTTTTCACTTTTTTTTATTCCTTGACTTCTTTTGTTCTGAGATTTTATGGGTAGATCTGCTGCAAACCTTCACGAAACACCACTCGTCTACTAGAACAACTTAGGGATTTAAAGACTTGTTGCACATACTAAGTACAATTACGATTCCTACAAAAGTGAGTTAGGATTTTTTTTCTTTTTCTTATGTTAGAGTTAGTTTTGCTCAAGGACTAGTAAAAGATACATATGGGGGTGTTTGATTAGCTCATAATTTATACATATTTTATTCCTATATTTATCTGTTTGTATATAAATAATGCTACTTGAGGTATTTTATGTAAATTTTGCAGGAACCTGAGAACTTAGAAAGAATATAAGAAAAAAAGGGAAAAAAACAATTATGCTAAAAAAAAAGAGATTTTCACATGAAAAATTCTAGAGCTACGTCAAGAGATCTGTAATGCCCCAACGTTATACAATAGTACAGAAATTACCCAATTAAAACATTAATTATGAAAAAAGGAAGATAACTAAAATTTTCCTACTTGGACCTGTGTGTAGCTAAGTGATTCCGAGAAGCACACCAAAGCAAGGCTACACCTCTAACTGTGTACTTGAAACAAAAATTCAAATAAAACACAGGTGAGTGATGTCAATGTCAATCAGTATGCATCCTAAAACCAAAATCGGCGAAAAACTCATAAAATTGAAAAGCTGAACACTGAAAATCTTCAAAAAACCATTTATAAACCATACCCCTTTTAAAACACTTTTTTTTATTTGAAATTCCATGCAACTTTGCAATCATTCTCAAGAGGCAAATTCCTCAACTAGAGTCCAGCCAAAACACGATTTAATTCATATCTCAAGTCACAACAAAACCACAATTGGAAATTAGCTCAAAACTCAAGTCTCAGCTTAGCTAGAATCAGGATCAAAATCACAAGCCAAAACATAGTTTGATTCTAGTTCAAATAACACACTCACAATGACTCAGCAAAACTGGTCGTATTATCCTGGCCGTAGGTAATCGATCTGGCCTCAAGCAGTTGGTGAGGCTTCATCCCCATCTACACTGCAGTGCCGCGACGAACCACCCCATGCAGGAGTTCAACCACCTCGACCATAGCTTCACAGTAAGGTACCATTCAGGTACAAGCACGGAGTGTGTCCTCACGATGCCCCTAGGTACCCGAGTATCTAGGGACTCCAACCCTAGGCCCAACCAACACACATAGTGAGGGAAGTCTAGGTTCCTCACATTCTTAGGCCCTATAGTACTACAACACACAATCACGAGGCTCACTCCTTGAACCAACTCGACAACCACAGTTTGCTTCCTGTCCCCGACTACTCAAAGGTCTCACTACCCCTTGTCGATACAACCAATCAACCTCTATGTGGTTCCTACAAAACTCGACAATCTTTTCAAAACAGATGCATTTCTTTTAAAAGTCTCTTTAAAACGTTAAGCTCAACAAAACTCTTGATTACTCACCAAAACCCATTGATCTTTATTTAATCATTTATGGGTTCATAACCACATTTATTTACACAATTTCCATGCATTTAAAGGCATTTTAACAATATTTTAGTCAAAGGAAAATCCACTGAAAATAGGGTCTTGCTCACTGAAAAGGTCAGATTCGCCAACCATTCTTACCAGGAAAAACCACCACCTAGACTTGCCACTAAAATTTGTCAGGGGAATCCGCCACTGATTCTTGCTTAACCCTTTTACAAAAAACTCAAAAACACCAGAGAAACTAAACCCATCGTCTAAGAACTCTGAAATCTTGCATAAATCCACCAAGGCTTCTAAAAACACATTCCATACATCCAAGGCATGTAAATACACACTATAAAACATTTAAAACACATTTCCAACATGGATTAACATCTTTTACTCATAATCCCCTTAATTCTCAATAAGTCATCATATTCTCAAATAAATCCCAAAATCACCATATAACCATATAAATCCATCTTTTTCCATGCATTAATCAATCCTAACATGGCATTCTACATTTTCAGAGCATAAAATCAGAGAGTGAGCAAAAGCAAGCATACTTAGTCGACTTCACTAGTGAAACCCAACTCCATTGAGCTCTACGGTGAGCCTCCCTAGCGACCCGCACCACCCCGGCGACTCGGCCTCTGCTCCTGATGTTTGGGCCGTGACGGTGGCACTCTCTAGTGGCAACGGATCTCCGGTGACACACCCTTTTTTTCTCCCAGACCTCTCTTTACGCTCTCACACACTCTCTCTCTCTCTCTCTTTCTCGTTTCCTCCCTTTCTCTCTTTCTGTGCATTAACCAGGCTAGCAAACGTGTGGGTGTTTTAAACACCTCAAAGCTTCCCACATGAGGCTGGCTCAGCGAGTCAGCCTGTAACACCCATAAAATTTATTTTGTAACTATTTATATTTTAATGAATTTATTTCTGGGCAGGTGTTATTGTTCTGAATCCCATTTGTGTGATTTTTTGGTTTTGGACTTGAGCAACGTGGGTCGGCTTCTCTTTGTGCATTTTCTATGCGTGGTTGGCACTGTGTATGTGGCACTGTACTTGTGGGCCCGTGTGTGAGTCCACGTGTTGGCCCATGTGAGGGCGTGTTGGTGTGGTTGGTTGTTGGCTCGTGCTTTGGAGCTGGCTGGTGTGTTGTGCGAGGCATGGCTGGAGGTTAGCTAGGGGTGTGCGTGCATGCATGGTGGTTGGGAAAGCATGTAGCTACTTCATCCCGCACGTATAAGAGTTGCAACTGGTAGCTTCCCTTGCACCTCTCCTTCCCCCACTCGTCGGCCATTTTCCCCTCTCCTTCTCCTTCCCCTCCCTCGAGTGCACTCCTCTCCACCCTTTCCCCCATTTTTGCCGCACTCCCCTCCTTCCCTCTTCCCCACCCCTCACCTTTCCCACCTCTCCTGCCTCCTTCTTCCTTCCCTACAGTGCACCAAAGAGAGAGGCCGAGAGTGAGTGCGAGAGGCAGAGGTCCTAGTGTGGTTTGGATCCAACGTGTGAGGCTCTGGAGGTCGAGGTGCTCATCGATGGCTATGGTGGTTGGCCAGAGTCAATGTGGATCACTAGAGGTCGCATATAAGGTACACACATCACCTTTTGAATTAGAAAGCATGGAAAATGGTAGAAAAACTAGGATAGCATGAAATGTAGGTAAATTTACATTCCTAGAATTTATTGTGAATTTATGGTGATTTATGGTAGTATTTATGGCATTAATGGCAGTGATTGTGTTTTGGATCCTTTTGACCCTTCTGGCTGTATGATTTTATTGCATGAGTTGTGGTGCATGGATTTTGGTTTTGTTTGTGTGGATTTAGAGTAGACTCAAGGGTCTACAACATATGTTTTATGTGGATTTTATCATAGATGTTTGGTTGGTCTGCTCCTCACTCCCATTTGGGAGAAGAGCTGGATAGTAGGTTTAGGGTCATTTTATGGTTTTGTAGAAAATGGCATACTGAACCATTTCAGTATACCGTTTTTCTATCAGTTTTGGTCCTCTGGTCCTAGTTCGATCGGTCGAATTTCTTTGGTCTACCAATCCAAGCCATGAGTGTTGACCGTTGACCCAATTTGGTTGACCAAATAAGATCGGTCTTTCAAACCAAGGATTTTCGGTTGATCGAACCAGATTTCAGTCTGTTGTTTTGGGTGCCTGTACCCATTTTGGTCGCTTGATTCTAGTCGGTCCGTCGAGTCAGGCCCCAGTAGCTTTATAAATGTGATTCCCGAGGATTTTCCGGATAGGTTTGTTTTACCCATTTGAGATGGGATTGTGGACTATCAATAGTGGTCATGTGGGACACCTGATGCACCGATTTTGTGGAGATTTTGGAAGAGTTTTCCAAGGATATAAAATGGTTTTGAAAATGATTTTCAAAGAGGTATGTTGGCCCATTTTGAAAATGGTTTTTCCTGATTTTTTGTGTACGAGCCAAGAGAATGTGGGCCATGCTGCCTAGACCAAGGAGTGTGACAACACTTGCCGATTGGTTGGGCATGTTACCAAGGTTGAGGTTGGGGGTCGAGAAACCTGAGGCGAAGATTCATCGGGTCTTAGAGATATGAAACTCCTTGATTGTCGTTTCGATGATAGAGTTGTACGGGTTCGTGGGTCGAGCTGTTTTATGGCATAACGGGGACGTATCATACCCCTACTATTGTCGTAAGCACTGAGATTCGAGTGTTGTCAAGTGTAGAGGTATGAAACTCTCTCCCGAGCATCATGTGGAGGATGCCGTGAGGAGGCATGTCCTGTGGTGGCTACTGCATGTGGGACACGTTCCTCGTAGTTGGTAGCATCTTGAGAGATAGGACTACCTTCCCAGTAGGGGTTGGCTTTGTGAGAGTTCTCCAAGTGAGAGAATTATGGGACGACGCTGCTCTTGCATAGGGTAGCATGTAGTGGCAGTCTAGTGCACTTCGAGGCTACTTGTAGCTAGAGTTGATTGCCTAGCGCCAAACTTCCCAACTCACTGTGTGTGTTTTTGGCCATTGAGGGCCTTGCTTGTGGTTTTGGGTTGGTAGAGCCTATGCTTACTGGTTTGGCTGGTGTAGGTATTGTTTTTTGGTGGTTTCGGCTTGTTGTGCCCGAGTTGCTGGTTTTTTATGGATTTAGAAGAAATGATTCTAAAATGGTTTTAAAGGAAAATATTGCAGTTTTGTGGGGTGCATGCTGGGTGACTTTTGTCACTCATGCTTGTTTCATGTGATTTTGGGTTGTAAGTGTAAGCGAGTAAGTGGGTTTTTGCATAGTACACATGGTCTGAAGTCTCGTAGCTGCACACACAGGTTCCTAGTTGTTTAGATATTACTGTTTAGCTTTAATTTCCTGTAATTTAATTTATTTAAATTATTGTAGAAATTAGGGATGTTACACATCTGTTGGCAAGATCGACGAAGAAGATGGATTACGTGGGTGGTAGGTGATGTTCACTGTTTTTCTAACATAACATTATTTAGGCTGCTTGTTGGCAATTCTTGCCATGGATTTTTGCCAACTTTCCCCACTTAAAAGATTCACCAATTTCATTTTCCTAGAACTCTTGTCACCAATACTCGCCTGGTAAATTCACTTAACCCGTATTTCAGAGAACCAGAGAGAAAACAAGAGCTCAAACCAATAATACCATTCACAAATGCAACTCAAACTCCAACACACGTTCCCATATCACAAGGAAATCTGTAACACCCCTCATTTTCCACAATAATTTAAAACAAATTAAATTACAGAAAAATTAAAGCCAAACAGTAAATATCTAACTACCAGGAACCTGTGTGTGTGGCTAGGAGACTCTAGACTATATGCACTATGCTAACCTTCTGGATGCCTACACCTGCAAACCAAAAACACAAGGAAAAACGTATGAGTGACAAAAGTCACCCTGTACATACCCCATGAAAACCACGAAAAACAAATCATAGTTACTTTTCTTTTAAATTCATTTCGCAAACCAATTTTTTAAAATCTCACAAACCAGGCCCACACTGACCCAAACCACAATCGGGACTCTATTAGCCCAAAACCACAAGCAAAGGCCCACAATAGCCAAAATCACACACAGTGAGTCAAGAAGCCCAGTGCCAAGCAACCTAACTCTGGCCACACGCAATCTACTGAGGAGCGACCACGGTGTTCTGCACTGCCACGGTGAAGCCACCCCGTGCAGGAGCGATCACCGTCCTGCGATTCTCCCTACCTGGAGAACTCTCATAAAGCCAACCCCTCCTTGGGAAGGCTGTCCTGTCTCTCAGGACGCTACTAACTACGGGGCACATGTCCAACCCGCATTGGCCACCACAGGATCCGCCTCCTCACGGTATCCTCCACATACAGTGCTCAAGAGGGAGTGTCATACCTCTACACCCGACGACACCCGAGCCTTAGTGCTCACAACGACAGTAAGAGTATCATACCTCCCTATCATGCCACAAGACACCTCAACCCGCGGACCACAACCCTAGCCTTGAGACGACAGTCAAGGAGTCTCATACCTCCAGAACCTAACACCCCTCAACCTCAGGTATCTCAACCCCCGACCTCAACCAGGGAGTCGCGCCTGACTACCTGAGAATGTCGTCACATTCACTAGTCCTGACGACACGATCCCACACTATCTTAGCCTTTACACAGGAAAACATTTTCCAAAATAAGCCAACTATTTCTTTGAAATCGATTTTCCAAAACCATTATCATATCTTTGAAATTTATTTCAAGACATCTGCAAAACAACGCATCAGGAGTCCCAGGAGACCACCACTGATGACCCACAATCCCTTTCAAGGGGGCAAAACACAGCAATCCAAAAAACCCACAAGAAACACATTTTATAAACATATTTGGGCCCTGATTCGGCATGTCGAAAATAAGTTCGGTATGCCAAAAATCCCTGGTTCGGTAGACCAATCTAGATCGATCGATCGAATCAGGTCAGCGATCAACACTCAGGGCAAATTTGGTATACCGAAAATGATTCGGTCGACCGAAATCTCCTAATTCAAGCAACCATCTAATATTGGACGACCAAATTTCGACCAAAGGACCTAATCTGACAGTAAAACGGCATATCGAAATAGTTCGGTATGTCGAATTCTACGAAAAATAGAAAACGGCCCAAACCCTACAGTCTGGAATCACCCCAACTAGGACCTCCGATCAGACCCTCTAAACAAACACCAAAAATCTTGCATAAAACATAAGATGTAGACCCTCGAGTCAACTCCAAAGCCCAACAAACAAAACTAAAATCCATTCACCATGCATCAAGATATAAAATCACAAAGGCAAAGGGTCAAAAGGACCCAAAACGCAACCACTAGCATAAATGCCCATAAATCCACCATAAATTCTCATAAAATCACAATAAATTCTAGAAATGTAAATTTGCTTAGATTTTCATGCTCTCTATTACAGTGATTGGAGATGCGTACTTGAAAATGCGCTCTGGTGATTCTCCAGCCAACTCCGGTGACCACAATACAACCACAGCCACGGGAGCACTCCACTCACCACGAGTCACCACACATCGTCGCTGGCCCTCAAGCACACCAAACAGAGAGGAGATCGCAGGGGAGGAGAGAAACAGGGGAGGGAGAGTGAGAGAGAGAAAGAAAGAGAGAGACGAGGAAGGAGGTGGGGTGAAATGGAGGGAGAGGGCTAGTGGGGGGAGAGGGCGAGTAGGGGGAGAGAGAATGAGTGGAAGGAGGAGAGAAAGAGGGCGTGCTCGGGACGGAGAGAATGGGTGGGCAAAAGAGGAGGCTTGGGTCGTGCATGGCGGAGGCTTTGGCCTTAAAAAGCCACGTAGAAGGAGTAGGTGGCCGTGTGCATGCAACCAGTCAGCCACGCACACACCAACACTCCCTCAACTACAAACCTCACCAGCCACCGCACGCACCCAACCACCCTCCACACCCACGAGGCCAACTGCCAGTCTCAACCACCAGTTCACAAACACGGGCCCCACGTGGACCCCACACCTAGGCCCCACACGTACAGTGCCACAATGCACAGTGCCAACCATGCATAGGGACACGTAAATAGAAGCCGGCCCATGAGGCCCAAGCCCAAAAGCACAAAACCACACAACAGGCCTCGGAACAGTAACACCCGTTTAGGAATAAATTTATTAAAATGTAAATAATTACAAAATGAATTTTACGGGTGTTACAAAATCAAATTCCAAAGCACTAACACTATATTTATTCTCACTATCAAAATACAGTGGCTCTAGTATTGTAGACACCCCATATGTTTGCAGCTAAATCCTAAACCTAAACCCTAAACTATCCTAAACCCAAAACTTAGCCTAAACCCCAATCCAAAACCCTAAACTATCCTAAACCCAAAACCTAGCCTAAACCCCAATCCAAAACCCCTCTGATGGCCTCTGGAAGAAGATCACCGGACGCAGTCCTACCGTCGTTGGAGAAGACAACCCCTGGTAAAGATCGTTTGAGCACCTCCCTCCTCACAACTCCCCTCCGATCATCAAGACACCTTCCTCTCCTCTCTCCTTGGACTTTAGAAGCTCCAGAGCCCTCCTCCGCAGTCGTTTTCGCCGAAGATAACACAGAGCTTGATCAGGAGGAGAGGGCGCGCTACAATGCTTGCTTCCAGATGGTGGAATTTCTTCCTCTCCACACCGTGGAGCCTTCAGGACCCCTAGATCGCCACTCTGTCGCCTCCAGTAACTCTTCTTCTTTGGGCCTGTCGCTGGAGTCACGACACCTGCGAGGGTGGTGGGCGGAGGCTTTCAACCATTCGACATCCGATCGGAGCCGATGGATCTCCTCCCCTTTCTTCCCTCTTACTTCCCTCGTGTTTGGATGCTAGATCAGGCATAGGGCAAGCCTAGGATGGCACTCTAGTGACCGTCGCCAATGAGATGTGGTCACCGACGACCGTCGAGCTTTTTTAAAAGTTTCTTTTTAAAAGAAGTCCAGTCATTTTCTTTTGTTTGCATTTGTGTCCTCTCATTTTGCATATCAGTCCCTGTATTAGTTTTTTAATCATTTTAATAATGTTTTGTTTTGTAGATTTGCAGTATGATCCTTATGATTTTCTTTTAATATTTCTTAGTCTTTAAATTTTGACTTAAAACCCTCTGATTTAGTTTTCATTCACTTTAAGTCCATAATTTGCACATAAGACCCTACACTTTATTAAAATTGTTCTGAATGAATGATTTTCTGGCACAATTGCAAATCTAACCTTGGAAATTCAAGTTTCTATTCAAAATGTGCATAGATTTTCATTTCAAACCCTGAACTTCACTAAATTCACACTGAATGCATGTTTTTATGGCATATTTGCATATCAGTCCTTGGAAATTCATATTTTCATCCATGAGTCCACTTTTATGCACATTTAACCCTGAATTTATTCAAAATTACACAGGACACATGTTTTGCTAACAAAATTACAGATTAGACCCTAAGAATCTTGATTTTACCAAAAATGCACAATTTTGCACATTTAACCCCTAACTTCCCTAAAATTGCATAAAATGTATTTTCTTTATCATTTTTGCTTATTTAATTATGGAAATCTCAGTCGTTGCCCAGGAACATGTAGTTTTTTGCACAAAGGCCCCTGGAAACTTACATATTCCACCCATGCTTTCATTTGCACATTTTGTTCCCTTTTTTTTATGCATATTTTCTCATGCGTATTTTCTTGCATAATGCACATATTTCAAACTTATTTCAAACTTAATTTTCGCATCATTTTCTAGATTTCTTCCAATTTTCATGATTTTGGTTTGATTTCAATTTTCATCCCCTTAGGGCGTACATTAACAGGCTTGACAATGCCGACATTGACCCGAACGAAAATTATTCTTCTCTCATTTAATTTTCTCGGATTTTCTAAGTTTCCGCTGTTTTGCGTGATGCTTTTGGAATATTTCCGATTTTCACGATTTTCCTCATCACCCAAGGGCATATAGTAAAGCGACATTTTCAACGCCTACATTGTCCCTTAGATTATTTTCTTTATCATTTTTATTTTTTAATCATTTCTTCTCTTTGATTTGGCATGATTTCGCATTCATCTTAGGCATATGCATTCAGAGTAGATAAGCATACGCACAATAGATCATTAGCAAGCAGGAAACTTAGAAAGGCCGAGTTCTTTGGGCGCATGGAGGTGCCTAACACCTTCCCCATGCGTAACAAGAATCCTTACCCTTTCTCTGGCCTGCAATAGCCAAGTGTTGCATCCATTAGGCATGGAGCACACACGCATTCATTTGCATCATTTTTCTTGCATTCATATGCATCTTGGTTTTCCTCGTCTTTCCATTAAAAGACTTGGTGGCGACTCCTTTTCCTTATCCTTTTTCTTATCTTTCTTTGGTGTTTTCGAGTCTAATCTCCTTCTTTGGATTCACCATCTTTGCCGTGACCATATCGGGACTCCTCGTGTGTTTCCACGCACCTTGGAGTCGTGTAGGGTTCCACCAGCATGGTCATAGGTACAAAACTTGGATATTACATCCTACACCCTTAATATGAATTTCGCCCCGAAATTATATACTAATGAAACAAATGGGGTTAAAAGGACTACATGTCTGCCTCTCGCTCCCAAGTAGCCTCCTTTGTGTTATGATGCTACCACTGGGCCAGCACAAGAGGGATCACCTAGTTCATGAGGGCCTAATCTTTCCTATCAAGTATCCACACCATGTCCTCCACCATGGACAAATCCTACTGTAGCTCTCCTAGCTAAACTGGAATCACTTCAGATGCATCAGCCAAGCACTTTCTCAATATTGAGACATGGAACACACTATGCACACTTGAAAGCTCTAGAGGCAAGTCTAATCTATAGGCAACCTCTTCGACCCTTCTAGAAATCTTGTAGCGTCCAATGTAACGAGGACTCAGCTTTCCCCACTTTCCAAATCTTGCCACACTCTTTGAAGGGGACACCTTTAGGAAGACAAAATCTTTCACTTCGAATTCCAAAGGTTTGCACCTCCAATCAGCATAACCTTTCTACCTACTCTGTGTAGTAACCAATCTCTTTTTTATCAATTCCACTTCTTAGCATACTGCTACACAATCTTTGGGCCCATGAGCTATCTCTTGCCCACCTCATCCCAACATGTAGGTGTCTTACAAGGTCTCTCATACAGTGCCTCATATGGTGTCATACCGATGCTAGAGTGATAACCATTGTTGTAGGTGAATTCAATCAATGGAAAATGCTCCTCCCAGCTCCCTCTAAAGTCCAAAGTACAGGCCAACAACATATCTTCCAAAGTCTAGATAGTCTGCTCAGTCTGTTAATTTGTCTAAGGGTGAAAAGCCGTGCTGAAATTTAGAATGGTGCCAAAAGCTTCCTAAAGTACTCCTTAGAACCTTAATGTAAACTTGGTGTCTCTGTCTGATACAATCAACACCAGTAGCCCATGTAATTGAACTATCTCAGCAACATACAAGTCTGTCAGCTGTGGTAATGAAAGATTCACTCTTATTGATAAGAAGTGTGCTAACTTTGTCAGTTGATCCACAATAACTCAAATTGTATCATTCTTTCTCTTCATCCTGGATAGTCCTGTCATAAAGTCCATAGATACACACTCCCATTTTTAGACCGAAATTATTTAGATGTTGTAGCATTCCTTTGGGTTTCTGATGCTCAATCTTAACCAACTGGCAAGTTGCACACTTTGCCACATGCTCAGCAATCTCTTTCTTCATTCCAAGCCACCAAAAATTCCTTTTCAGGTCTTTGTACATATTGGTGTTCCTTGGATGAACAGTATATCTGGACTTATGGACTTCATCTAGCAATCTCTGTTTTATTTCCTCCACTCGAGGCACATACAGACGTAGATCAAATCTGAGTACCCCATCCATGTCAACAGAGAAGTGAGACACCTCTCCTGCCTCCAATTTTACCCAGGTCTCCTATACAAAAGGATCTAGTTGCTGAGAAGCCACAATGGCCTCTAATAACCTTGGGCGAACAGACAAATTTTCCACCTAAGCTTCAGCAAGTCCCTAAGGCTGTCTCCGAGGTTTGCACTCAACAAACTCCTCTAGCTAGGCCATTCCTTGATCATCAGGTTAGCCATAGTATGAGTGCATCTACTCAGGGTGTAACAACCCAGATCTGGATTAGCATTTTTTGCCAGATATTTTAATGAAATTATGGGTCATTAGACGCTAAGTTCCCTGCATTCATTGTAGAATGCAACTCTAGTAGTGTCTGACGCTTGTAATGTGGGTTCTAGCCCTTTTTGGTGCTGAGTGGTTTTGGTGTTGTACCGACCCTCATAGAAGTTAGAGGGTTTGCCATGGGCCGTGGAGGTTTACTCACGAGCGAGGGCGGCTAGTCCCGGTTTGCACAAGTCACGTGGAGGTGGAAGGTCGTGTGATTTGGTGTCATGCTATGGCTTCTTCCCTTCTTTCTTTCCTTTCCTTCTTTTCTTTTCTTTCTTTCTTTTCTTCTCCTCTTTTCTCTCTCTCTCTCTCTCTCCTCACACACCCCACTCTTCTTCTTCTTCACTCTTCTTCTTCTTCTTCTTCTCCTTTTCTGGGATGATAGAAAGGAAGGGAGAGAGGGTAGAAAGATGAGAGGAGTAAGTGGGAGATGGCCGAAGGAGGAGGAGCTCACCGCCATCGCAAGGAGGAGAAGAGGAGGAGGCTCTGGCAATGAAAGAGGAAGAGGAAGAAGGCCAACCATTCGTTCAAGGTACACACCCCTATAGGATTTCCTTTTCTTACCCAATACGATGCATAAAAGCATGTTAGTGTGCATTGGATGTGAATGGATGCTTTGAGAATTTATGGTGAATTAATGATGGCTCTGTGTTTTTGGGATGAATAGTGTTTTGGACTCTTTTTCTTGAATTTCTCGAGCCACAAGTGACAAATTCTCCTAAATTCTGTCTCAGACTATCAAGGTCGATGTGTTCTTCAACCTAGTATGTGGACAGTGATTTTTGGTTGCTTGTGTGATTTTTAGTTTCAAAAAATTAATCTTGGTTTATACTATTCATCCAAAGTGTTTTTCGATGATTTCTCGAACTATGGTGCTTGGAATTGGATGTTTTTTGTTCCATGGTGTTGCTTGTATGATTTCCTTCAGTTTGGTGCCTTGTTTGTTGAGATTCGTGGAGAATAGACCAGATTAGGGCTTGGAATGGGTGCCGACTAATTTGGGTTCAGAGCTCTGAGCTATAAACCTAATGTAGAGCACCAGGCGCACCACATTAGAGCACCTCCCAAGCGCGCCTAGGAGGTGCACCTGACAGGTGTAGCTTTCCCTTGGCAAGCTACTTTGCTGTTGAATTGATGTGATGCCTTCAGTTTTTTGTATATATGTATAACCCTATTAAATGGAGTTTTAAACACATGGGTAACTTGGTGATTTATAAATTATTAGGATAATCATTAGAAATGATATAGGGATTGCCTAAAATAAACTAGCAAGATTCTGCTTGGGAAATGAGTAGAATAAAAGATGATAGAACTTAGAATTACTAAGTTCTCCCTTTAATGGCTTAGTTGGACATTAAGATTTATATTTAACCCTAGGATTGCAGTTGAGGTATGGTCTGGCATAGTACATTGAATTAGATATTTAGTGGCACGATTGAGTATTTGACACTAAGTTGGTTGTGGCTCATGTGAGACACAAACCAATAGGTGTCAAACACTTTGGCACCAGAACTTAGTGTTCTGAGTGTGCTTAGTGTGGCTTTCTGGATCTAACAGAAGACCTATCAAGGCAATGCTTTGAGTTGTGGTTTTAGTTTCGATTCTCGTGTCGCTTTTGGGCACAAAGCTTTGTGAGATTTTTGGGAAAGATATTTAATGATTTTTGAAATGGTTTTCCAAAAGCTTTTGGGAAAGAGAAATACATCAATTTTGCAATGGTTTTGGAAAGTGTTTGAGGTTTTTGAAAGGGGACTAAGATACCTAAGCTCTTGGCCGATCTCCAAAGACGAGTGATACCTCTAGGATTGTGAGCTACTTGCTTAGGATAAGGTCTATGTGTTTTGTAGTTTTTAGAGGACCAAGAAACCGATGCTCTCGACCAACCTTCCAGAGATGAATGATACCTCTAGGGTCATAAGCTACTTGCTTAGGTTGAGGTCCATGTGGTTTTCGTGGTTTTGTTGGTGTTTGTAGCTGTAGTTTGAGGTGCTGGCTGGACCTGGAGGTCAAAGAGACTCCAGTTGTTTCAAGCACTGAGGCTAGGACACTGAGAGGGCGTAACCTATGGTTTGTCCCAAGAGAGGGACAGCTCACCTAAGAGTAGGGTGAGCAAGTTTTTCATAGTGTATTGTTAGCCTTTAAGGGTCCTATAAGTGGTAGGATGCCGGGACAGGCAGACTCCTCCACAGGGTGGTTGTCTATGGCAATGCAGACATCATGGTAGCTCCACGGTGGATTGCTTGTGGTCAGTGTTGACTGCTTGGCATCAGATAGCTCGACACATTATTGTGCTTGTAGTTTTGCTGAGTTTTGATTCAAGGAATCAGGTTCTGGCCTGGAGAAGGTCATGGTGTTGCACCTAATTGGGGCAGGGTAATTTGGAAGCAGTAGCTCCTTGATTTTGGTTTAGAGTAGACAGTGGTTTTGGAGCAGAGGCTTCGAGACTTGGTGTGGTTGTTTTGGTCCAGATGGGACCGTGCCACGTAGAGTAGAGGCTTTGTGTTTATTTTGTGATTGTTGTTATGAGTGCCTGGATGCTTTAGAAAGTATGCAGACATCGTGAGTTGTCTGGTCCACCCAAAGAGTGCATGGGACAAGGTTATGTGTTTTGTGTGGTTTTGGGGGTGAGTCAACAATAGCAGCCTTTTCAGGCGTGCATAAAAAGATTTTAAAGTGCACACATGTGGTTTTGAAAGGAAAAGAGAAAGAATGGTTTAAAATGCATGGTATTTGAAGTTTTGTTGCTTGCCAAGCAATAATGGATTGTCTAGGTTTGGTATTGCAGCATCCAGGTGGAGATGCTTGTTCTTGGTGCTTGTGGCGTAGTTACGCCTGCTTCCTCAGTGTGGTTTGTCAAGTTGTCTTAGTGGAGTGTGTGTTGGGTGATCATTTTGAGCGGTCACTCACGTGTGCTTTGTTTTGTGTGTTTTGGCAAGTGTAGGATAGTAGTTGTCAATTGCTAATGCATATAAGAGGAGTCACGCTGCCACACATCAGGGACCTTAGTGAGTATTTAGTTTAGTTTTAATTTATGTTGTTTACTTAAATTTAATTACATAATTAGTGTAATTGTAAGATGATAATAATAATAAAATAAAAAATTATAGCTAGGGTAAGTGGTAGCGACAAAAGGGTCGTTACACAAGACATCAGCTACTACATTAGCCTTCCCAAGATGATAGGACAGGCTAAATTTGTAGTCCTTAAGGTATTCTATCCATCTTCGTTGTCTCAGATTCAAATCCTTCTGGGTAAAGATATATTTCAGGCTCTAGTGATCTGTGAATACCTCAAACTGCTCATTATACAGGTAATGTCTCTAGATCTTCAAAGAAAGACTATTGCAACTATTTCTAGATCATGGGTGGGGTAGTTCCTTTCATGAGTCTCTAGTTGGCATGAAGCATACGCCACCACACTCCCATGTCGCATCAATACACACTCCAACCCTGTACTGCAAGCATCGTTGTACACAGCAAAACCTCCACTGTAACGCCCCACATTTTCCACAATAATTTAAAACAAATTAAATTACAGGAAAATTAAAGCCAAACAGAAAATATCTAACTATTAGGAACCTGAGTGTGTGGCTAGGAGACTCCGGATTATATGCACTACGCTAAACCTCTGCATGCCTGTATTTGCAAACCAAAAACACGAGGAAAATGCATGAGTGACAGAGGTCACCCTGTATGCACCCCAAGAAAACCATGAAAAGCAAATCATAATTATTTTTTTTTCCTTTAAATTCTTTTCGCAAACCGTTTTCTCAAAACCTCACAAACCAGGCCCACACCGACCAAAATGACAGTCGGGGCTCTACTAGCCTAAAACCACAAGCAAAGGCCTTCAATGGCCAAAACCACACATAATGAGTCGGGAAGCCCAACGCCAGGCAACCAAACTCTGGCCACAAACAATCCACCGAGGAGCGACCACGGCATTCTGCACTGCCACGATGATGGTCATCCTATGTAGGAGCGTTCACCGTCTCACAATTCTCCCTCTCTAGAGAACCCTCAAAAGGCCAACCTCTCCCTTAGAAGGTTGTCCTATCTCTTAGGACACTATCAGCTATGGGGCATGTGTCCCACCTACACTGGCCACCATAGGGTCTGCCTCCTCATAGCGTCCTCCACACACGGTGCTTAGGAGGGAGTGTCATACCTCCGCACCCAACAACACTTGTGCCTTAGTGCTCACAGCGATAGCAGGAGTATCATACCTCTCCTTCATGCCACAAGACACCTCAACCCGCGGACCACAACCCTAGCCTCGAGACGACAGTCAAAGAGTCTCATACCTCCAGGACTCAACTCCCCTCAGCCTCAGGTATCTCAGCCCCTGACCTCAACTAGGGAGTCGCGCCCGACCACCAGAGAATGTAGTCACATTCCCTGGTCTTGATGACATGGTCCCACACTGTCTCGGCCCGCACACAAAAAATTAGGAAAACCATTTTCCAAATCTGCCAACTCATCTCTTTGAAATCATTTTCAAACCATTCTCATATCTTTGAAAACTCTTCCAAAACCTCGGTAAAACGATGCATCAAGTGTCCTGAAGAACCACCAGTGACGGTCCACAATCCCATCTCAATGAGACAAGCAAACCAATCCGAAAAACCAACGAAAGTCAGATTTTATAACATATTTGGGTCCTAGTTCGGCATGCCAAAAAATAGGTTCAATATGCCGAAATCCACTGATTCGGCATGCTATTCTGTGTCACGCCCCAAAATTTCCACAATAATTTAAACAAATTAAATTATGGGAAAACTAAAGCTAAACAGTAAAATATCTAACCACCAGGAACCTATGTGTGCGGCTAGCAGACTCCAGACTATATGCACTACGCTA
>JAMKQA010145837.1:0-12368 GCA_024699735.1 Posidonia australis | reverse complement strand
CCCCCCCCCCCCCCCCCCCCCCCCCCCCCCCCCCCCCCCCCCCCCCCCCCCCCCCCCCCCCCCAACCTGGGAGAGGAAGGTTAGCGTGTGGGTGTGTCCACGGGAGGCTGAGGGTCACCGAAGCTTCGCCAAGGCTACGCCAGAGTGTAATGGAGCTCGTCGGAGTTGTGGGGGCCGCCGGAGAGGTATGCGACCCCTCTTCCTTTCGTATCTTGTTTCCTTGAAAATAATGACGAAAAGGGCATGCAAATCGTAGAAAAATAGGAAAATTGATGAGAATGAGTTGGAATGCATGAAAACATAGATATCATGCAGTTAGGATGAAAAATTTGTAGGATTAAACAGGATTTGGGATGTGAGCTACATTAAGTTTAACTGAGCTCCTTCCCTTTATGATTTTCGTTTGAATCATACGGTTAATGGATTGATGAATGGTTTGAGGGGTTTTGAAGTATACTCAAGGGTTGACACCCCATGATTTACTCGTATTTTATGATGTGTGTTTTGGGGGTCTGTTGGAGGCTCCCTGTTCCGATGAACTCAAGGCTTGACACAAGGGAGGTTCCCTTCTTTCAGGCAATTTCGGCATGCCGAATTGGGTTCGGCATACCAAATCTCTGTCAGTTTAAGCCAGGATACCTGGTTTCGGTAGACCGAAATCATCCGATCGATCGAATTAGGGACTTTCGGTATACCGAACATTTTTGGTATACCGAACCAGGGATTTTGGTATACCGAACCTGATTTCGGTCTATCGATTTTGCCCTGGTCCTGATATATACAAATGTGATTGTTAAATGAAAAGGAAAGGTTTTAAATGGACATTCAGCATGTGTTAATGATGTTTTCCCCATGTAAATGACATGGAGGAATATAGAACCCAAATAAGTAGATTTGGGTATGGTTTTGGGTTTTAGACCTTATAAATGAATAAAATGGTTGATTGTGAGTGGTTTTGGGCATGAGACTAAATTTATGATTTTAAATGATTTGAGTTGGGACCCCTCAAGAGGATCAGGTATTGCATGGAAAATAGATTCCTGCAATGAAAAAGAATGAAATGGAAATGGTTTTGAAAAAGAAAAGTTTAAAGGGTTTTGAAAATGAAACACTAATAATGTGTTAAGGAACCACGGGGGTTGGTGTTGACAACATTGTAGGAGTATGAGACTCTAATGAAACCATTTGGCAAACACGACTGCAGTTGCCGAGCTTGAGACGATGTATGCTAAGCCTGGGTCGTTGTACCTAGTTGTTCGTGTCACCGAGCTCGTGACAGTGTAAACTGAGCCTAGGTTATTGAACCTAGTTGTTCAGGTCATCGATGGTGTAGGCTGAGCCTGGGTCATTGAACCTAGTTGTTCGGGTCACTGATGGGACGTCAGACAAAGACGCATCGTCGTGCATATATGAAAGAATTGAGTCCGGTTGACCAGGGAGGTGGCATCCCCTATGGGGAATTTCACCATGGCAGTGCAGGGAGGTAGGGGAAATGATGTCCTCGCCTACTGCTTGTGTGCTTGGTTACCCCTGATCAAGGTAACATTCGTAAAGAAAATGGAAATGAATAAGAAAAAAATGTGATTTTGAGAAATGAAAAGAGATGATGTTTGTCTGGGGTTGAACTTATGAATGGTCCTAAAATCCTAGAATAAAATAAGAATTATGGTTTTAACCAGTTACCAGCCAATGTTTGAGGTTTTGGTTTGAGCCCTGAGAGGCATTGTGTTTTAGGCGGGATCTGGGTAGAAATATGAGTTTTGAAAGTGATGTTGGTTTTGGAAAGGAATCCCAAGTATTGAAAAGGACATGTTTTGGAAAATGATTTCCAATTGTTAAAAAAAAAAATGCAAATATGTGTTCCTGAAAGAGAATGTGTTTTGGAATAAATTTTCAAATGTTTTGAAAAGAAAAGAAAAATGGGTTTTGAAAAGGGTTTGGATTTGCGATTAAATTCCCAAGTGATTTCAAACAAAGAGAAAAAAAGGGGAGTGATGTTTTAAAAGGGAAGTGGATTTTCAAAAGGAAATCAAACTTTGAAAATTAAAAATAGCTGAGTTTTATAGTTTTCCAGAGATTTTGTGGTTTGTGTGTTTGGGGCGCGTACTAGGTGACTTAGAGGTCACTCACGCGTGCTTGTTTGGTTTTCAGGTGCAGATCGTGTGCAGTCGAGTTCCGGTGCTGGAGCCAGAGCTTCTAGCGACACATTGTTTCTTGGAGGTGAGCCTTAGTTACAGTTATTTAATTTTACTATAATTAGTGTAATTTTGCTTATGATACTATGATTTCAGTAACGTGCTCAGGTTTGGGGCGTTACAATTGGCGACTAGTTAGAAGATCTCAGATTCAACGCACGTGGTGAATCAACAACTGAATGGTAAGAAATCTGCCACATCAGATAGTCACCAGTGCATGTGGCGTCTAAAGACTAAAAAGGAATTTTGCAAAAAATTAAGATCACAAAGTATCAGATTAACAATTTATTAGCAGTATGAACACAATCAACATATAAAATCATTCTCATAATTAAGAGATATTTAGAATATATTTTCAAATCCAAATCAAACTTAAAATGTTAAGCAAAGTGAATTTGAAAATCAAATCTTCAATAATTATGAGAAAACTCAATTAAAATCAATGATGTACTCGATTTAAAATAAATTGGCAATTAATTGGATATTTTGGATTTTATCTTTAATTTTTAGTATTATCATGAATTAATAAGCTATAACATTAAAATGTGATAACTCATCATAAAATATAAATTTTTGGTAAAAATAAAGATAAGTGATCTTAATTATCAAGCCATCCGAATTTCAATAATTTTCTGGAATTATTTAGCATTTATAGTCACTTATATGATAAGCATATATTATTTAAATGTTGGAAAATTATAGAAATAATAATAATTATGGGAAAAAACATGATAACATTTATAAATACCCCATATATGATATTAAAGCCCGAGATGACTAATTATTTAGAGAGAGAGTGCCAGAATTTCTGTTGCCTGTTAATTTGGCGATTAAAAAAAACTAGTCGTCTCTTGAAGTGACGACTAGTCCTGTCGCCTATCAAATGGGAAACATCATGGTCTTTAGTATTTTACCCCTTGATTTTTTATTGTATTCCATAGAGATGCATCAAAAACCTGGAAAAACACAGAAATTCCATGGGAAAAATCTGAAAGAAGGTTAAAACTCCTTAGCCATGTGACCTAGGGCGCCTTAAGGGTTCCTATCTTAGGTGAACTATGGGAAATGCAAAAATAGGATATCTACAGAAGTCATCTCAGAAAAAAAACCACACACAGTATGAGCAAAACCCGTCGCATCACCCTAGCCATAGGCGATCGACCAATCACAACCAATTGATAAAGACTCTGGCTTCTCTCAACTACACTGTTGCAGTGAACCACCCTATGCAGAAGTCCAACCACCCTAGTCGTAGTCTCACAATATTTGATATATCCTCACACACAGGGTGCATCCTTCCAACTCCCCTTGGTGTCCGAACATCTGAGGACTCAAACCTTGGACCCAGCCAGCATCGACATTAAGGGTAATCTGGGTTCTCCATGCTCAAGCCCTATAGTACCACTACAATGGTCACAAGGCTCCATCCTCGGACCCCAAGCTCAGAAACTACGGAAAACATTTTCAAACATATGCATTTCCTTTTCAAAATCATTTTCCAAGACATTTTTCATCACAAGAATCCATCATCAAGAATCAAAACCACAATTGAACACAATTATTTTTCTCATTAAAATCAAGGTCTGTCAAAACCACAGTACTAACCCACAGTACCACCCCACATGACCTATATATAGGCCAAAGCTACGAGACAAGTTTTACTGATTGACTAGAAGCCTAGAAAACCTATCGTCGGAAATCACTCAAGATGGGAGACTCAAGTGGACCCACCACTTGCACTCTAAAAATCACACAAAATACTTGAAATCAATAGGGTCACTACGTCAAGATGGAAAGTCAAGTTAGCTAGCCTCTTCTAGATCTCAGCTGCAAATGACTCAAAAATATAAGAGAATGAGCTTCCTGAGTCAAATAGAACTCGGGCCATTCGGTTAGCCACAACAAAAGATCCTAAAACGTACATCATAACCACCATTATTAATACTAATAATAATAGTTCTAGCTACACCACAATATTAAAACTACATATTACATAGCCATTTACTGCTCCTTACCCTTTACAACGTTACCTGAGGGACCAACATCTGGAGTAGAGATGCTAACACTTTTCCTATGATCGACAGGCGAGGCACGTCTCCTACTAGTTTTAATGGATCTAGACAGCTTTTTCTAATAGTGTCCAACCTTCCCACAGTTGTAGCATACCACATTATCTAAGCTCTTCTGCTGGGTTCTACACTGCACTGCTATGTGTCCCATCTACCCACAAATATGACAAGGTCCTGTCACCGAGCCACTGCTTGAGCTAGTCTGGCTGTATCCAGCACTTGGCTTTTCAACGACACTGTGCCCTTCCTTAACCACTGTATCAGATCGCTTTTTCCTCTTCTTCCTAGAACTCCCAAAACTTCTACAGCTCGGGGTTCCAGCAGAAGGCCGTCAAGTGAACCTCTTCCCCTTTCCCCTGGGATACTCCTCTAGGAATAGTCGACGATCATCCTCATAACAGATCACAAGCTCTACTACATCAACCAAAGTCTAGCATCGATAGCTGAGGACCTTTAATCTGAGCGTTGTATGAAATGTGACTTCATACTCCACCATGGACATGTTCCCTTGCTTCAGGTTTTGAAAGTCTTTGTCGAGCTTGTCTTTCTCATGCTCTGGGAAGAACCTTTCATAGAACATATCTTGGAAATCCTCCCAAGATATCATCAATAGGTCAGAGTTGGGGAACATCATTTGGCGTGTCGCTCTCTACCACTGGTCGACTTCTTTTGTCAGTTGAAATGTGGCCAGTCGCACCCACCTATCCGTCAAACATTCCATCTCCTCCAAAATTATCTCAACCTTTAGAAGCCACGCTTCACACACCATTGGTGTGCCGCGACCTTCAAAAGTCGGTGCGCTCAACTGAAGAAACTACATGATCCAGGGGTCTCCCTTGGCACCTTCCTTGCTACCATCTCCGAGGGACTAGACCAATCCCTGCATCATATCTCTTAGTTCGTGGCCCTTCTTTGTCCAAGCATTACCCTCTTCCACGCCAGAACCAAAAGTTGATGCCCTCCCTTGGCCTCAACCTCTGCCAAGCGGTGTCTCTCTACCACCAAGAAAAACACACAAAATCAAGTGCTAACTACGTTATTTGTGCAGTCCTAGGGAGCCACTAATCTAGGTACCACCAAACCGGTGCACTCAGTGTAACCTAAGCTTTGATTCTAACCTGTCATGTCCCGTACAGTGTGACTTAAAGTACCAGTTCTACCCAACCACAATTAATTAAGAAAACTAAATTAATAATAAAAAGAAAATTGTATTTAACCACCCAAATTCTATGTGCGAATAGTGGCTCCAAAACATGTACACTGGGACTAGACTTCACTTACTAAGCTGCACCTGAAAACAAAATATCAAATAAAACACGTGAGTGACCTCAAGACCCCTAGTATGCACCCACTAAGAAAACTACAAAAACTGTAGATTTCGATGCTTAAAATCTGACCAGTAACAAAAATCTATTCAGAAAATTCTCCAGGTAGTTTCTTTTAAATCATGCTTTTCTCAAACTTATTTTTTTTTTGAAATCTTATGCGACTTTTAAACCACTTTCATGCATTCTAGAGAAACACATGCATAACTAGATTCCAGCCCAAACACAAGTCCATGCAAAGCCCAAATCATAAATCACGGTTGGAACTAGCCTAAATCACAAATCTCGTTATAGCAAGAATTTAGCTAAAACCACAAGCCAAAACTCAAGTCAATTCTAGCTTAAAACCAACACATAGCTCAAGTCAAAACCAGTAGTGCTACCTTGGCCAAAGGTGACTAGCCTACAAGCAGTCGGTGAGTTACCAACCCAACCCTACTGCACTACCGTAGTGAACCTCCCCATGTTGGGAATACGACTGCCCCTGCCAATAGACCTCACTTAATCACATTTATTTTCTTATAGGCACAGGGACGCATTCTCTAATGCCCCAATTGGTGTTCGGACACCCAGGTCTTCATTCCTAGGCCCAAGCAACACCTCCAAACAAGGTAACCCAGTCACTTTCACCTGGGCCCCAAACATCAGCATTCACACCTTCAGACTAGTAACTAACCTCATTGAGGCTTCAAACCCCTATTAGTCACTGCCCTAAAGCTACATGGATCTAAGAAAACACATAAATCCTTTTCAAACATGCAATTATTCTTTCAAAACCAATTTCTCAACATTTTCCATTACATGAATTCCTTTTCAAAAATCATTATCTAAAGCATGAGTATTTCCACCAAAAACAATCTTATTAAATTATCATAATAAGGCCATTTAGAGTAAACTTAAAACTTCAAGAATTAATGGCCCAGGTACCTATTTTGGCAGACCAAACCAGGTTTGGTATACCCAAATCTCCTGATTCGGCATATTGAATTCATCTGGTATAACAAACCAAACGACTGTCAATAAAACAACCATTTAACCTGAGGCTGAGATCACTGAAATGAGACCTTTGGGCTGACCCATTCCTGGTGTTCCACAAATCTTGCAAAAATACTCAAACCTAGCATTTCAAGTTACTTTCATTTGGGACAAATTTTATTGAAATCCATTTAGTGTAGACCAATATTTTAAAATCCAAAGGCGAAGAACACATTTGAGAGTACTATAGCTCAAACATGATTTTCACACGAAAAATCTTCCAGAAATCACCGAAAAATCACAAAAAATTCATGGATTGCCAAACATTCTCAGATCTAACTACATCATCCATTTCGATCATTTTAAACTAAAATTTGCATCATTTAATCATGATATAAGCTTAAACAGAAAAATGGGAAATTGGAAGGGGAACGTGTACACTGATCGGAGTTTCAGCGATCCCTTGCCCTCACCGACGAGCCCACCACTACCACCGATGTCCATGGAGCAAGTCCTCCTTCCCTAGCGACCACCTCTTCCACAGCCCTCTCAGCCCTTAGCCCTCTCCCTCTTCTTTCTTCTTTCTTTTCTCTATGGTTTTCCTTTTCCCCTCCGCCCTTTAGCTGCCTCTCTCTCTCCTTCTAGCTACTCCCTGACACCATTCCTCACCTCCCCTTAAATGGTAGCCACCGGTTGTCGCCGTTCCCATACTGCTATAGAAATTTATCCAACACGAGCTTGACGTCACTGAGGTCGTGTGCTGTGAGCGTGTTAAACCACTTTAGTGCTTCTCCCTCAAGGCTTTTGAAGAACAGGAAAGCTGTGAGCCTATTACCGTGTTGATAGGGTAAGGCGTCCTTACTGAAAGTGGCTAGATGACTTCTTAGATCGCATGTCCCATCATACTTTTGCATTTTGGACATCTTAAATCTCGACAGCAGAAGGAAGTGTGGAAATCTTGAAGTGTCAAAGCCAACTGATGCCTTAGATGTGACCCTTGCTTCAACCAGTGCCTCTGAGATCATTCTTTTAATATTTGGACCTAGAGTGACTACTTTCCCATGGCCTTGGTACCCTTAGAACTGTGGGAACTGTTGTAGAGGGGTGCCATGTTGCGAAGCGAAAGAGGATTGAGCTTGAGCATAGGACGGGATATGATAGGGTGGAGTTTATCCCAGATGATGATGTGAATGATAACTCAGTGGGGTCCATGGAGTTTGTTGGGCTGAAGAGCGGACTGGATTTATAGGATATTGTAGGGAATATTGTGTTAACGGGCCTTGTGTTGGGAAATTCAATGTTAGGCTTGATGGTGCAATGTATGTGTTTCCCATAAGAGGTGTAGCTATTGAGTCCTAGTAGTATAAAGAGGAAAGTCCATGGATATTTAGAGTTTGTGGGCCAGAGGGACTGTGATATGTCTTGAATTGGTGGGCTTGGTTAATGACCCCTTCAACTAATGCATGGCAATTGATTGACGAAGGGAGACTCCAAGAATGGGCAAAGCTCATCCCTCCTCCTCTTTGTTCTTGTGACTAGCCTCCATATAGGGTTGAGGTGTTCAACAGCAACCCGTGCTAGCCAATAGAACTGCTAGCTTGACCTGTAAATGCTGAGGCGGTCAATATGTTGGAGTAGCTGATGTGGGAATAATATGCTTTTGCCATTGATGACCGACTTCCTTCTCTTGTAGTCCTTTTTTCTTAGATTATTACAAGTTCTTAAGTAAGAAGAGATTACAGACTCTATGTAACATGACTTTTGACCTATTACAAGTATCTAAGATTACAAACTTGAATGCAATAAAATACAAAGAAAACTATTTTCAACTTATTTAATGAAGTAAATAACGACCCAAGAATATCATTCTGAGATCTTGTACCCTATTATAGAATCACAGCCAAACCATCCTATAAGCAAGGCACATTGTACACAGTCAGCTTGACATTGCCAATGCAGGCGGTGCCAGGACTCATCACCTATTTAATAGGTGATGGATGGTGGCATTAGTAGGACAGGCAGCTAGATTGCCAATCTGTTCCAGCAGCCGAGGTCTATCCTAGACAGACCAAACACCAAATAGGATAGTTAATCTGTGACCATGCTAGAACTGAAGCTCCTTGTGCGATAAAAGGCACACGAAAAAACCAATAAGGTCATGGTGAAGATAGTGAATCCAAGGAAGCATGTTCGAGGCTGCGACTGGAAGGCAATCTAGACCACTAGAAGGGTGAGATTGATGTCGATTAGGGTGAGGAAAGATGCTAGCTTGCTGGATTGTGATGTAATCACTGCTGTGTTGCTGATTCTCCTACTGGATGGCGTGTGTGTTGGCAAACGCCTTCGTTGTTGGTATGCTCTGACCGGAGGGCAGCCGAAATACCCCTGGTTGAAGATGATCAATGAAGACCTACAAGGCGATGCAATATGTAGGTAGAAAGGCTCAAGCAAGCAAGATGATGATGATGGTTTGTTGGGGTGGATTTTATTGCAAGCAAGCAAGTTATTGACATAGAGGGATTCTTATTGTTTGAACAAGAAGAGTATGCTTTATTGATTAGCATGACTTTTGTTTTGTTTTTGTTGTTTTTATGTCTTTTTATTGTTTTGTTTGCCCTCAGCTAGGTTGGAAAGCTGTACACCTATTGGAGGAAGAGGATGCCTTCGACTTAGTTAGCCTTATAGAGATTCACAAGCTGTAGGTGACTCTCGTGGGGTGAGTGGTGGCGTTCAAGCTCGCTGTGGGGTGGTGTGATGATTGATTGGGCTCCATGCCAAACTCTTCAGGGTCCTTCACTTGCTTTTTCTAAAATCATTGATTTTGCTTTTCTCCCTCATAGACACATGGTTCGGCTCTATTCCTAGCTTGGAGGTAATAGGCGCTTGATCTAGGCTAGAGGCTTTTGCTACAAAAGGGGAGGCTAGTCCCTTGAAGGTGTAGCTTCCACATGCATACTCTGACTCCTCTCCAAGGTATGGTAGGGGTAGAGTTACGCTGCATGTCTCTTGCTCTTGGGCTAACTTTTGTCTTCACATTCTATCTTCTATTTTTTTTGTGCCCATGCAGATGTATATTTCTTTCTTCTGGCTCACTCGCTTAGCACCCTAGCATTTTATCTCCCTCTTGGAGGTGTAGGGCCCTTGGCCTAGCATATTTCTTTCTTCTGGCTCACTCGCTCAACACCCTAGCATTTTAGACACTTTGTCTAGCTTTGATGGATGATGGCTCCCTCACTACTTGGTCGTCTACGTAGTGCCAGCTGAGGACGATCGGTCCAATTCGATGTAGGCATGCTTTCTGATTTTCGTCATCGAGCAAATTATGAACATGCAAGATAATGTTTTTTTTTCTTTCCGATATTTTTTTATTTTTTGGTATTTTCTTGCTTTTCTAATTTTTTGATTTTTTTTATTTTTTGATGCATGATGATGATAATGAGGCAGAAAAGAAAACAATAGAGAAAATAATGGAAAAGGATATGGCTCTAGTCCCTACTACTGGTTGCTTTATTGATGTCACTTTATTCATGTTGATGAGGTCATTAGCAAACCTAGTAGTGCAGTCGGAATTGCGAAGATGGCTAAAACTGTGGATGGGTCTTCTGGAACTGTTGCTACTACTAAAACTACTAGCTGATGTCTTTTGTTCGGGTCCAGAGTGCTGATAGTCTCAATGCCGCATTGGAGCACGCCAAGCAGGCCAACCCTGCTTGCCACACAAAAGCACCCAAAACTCCACTTGACTCATCCCATCTTCGTCGCAAAAGCACCCAAAACCCCAAAGGCAACCACTAGAGAAGGGAGATCCTCACAGATCAAACAACACCATGCCATTCGACCCACAAGCAAACAAGAAAATCAACAACAGGATGCCCCAATGAAACATTGGAGAGATATATCTCCACCACCCAAATGGCACCAAGCTATTCAAGCCACAACCACCAAGCCAAACTGGGTAACCAAATAGGGTACCCCAAACAGCACGCAACCAATAACACACTGGACTAGGCTACTCCTCGACCAAGCCCCAAACAAAATGTGTGACACGATTGTGTGACACCATTGTATGACTCCATGCACACCTCTTCTCAAATAATCCTATCCTCAAACAAAATATCTAGAAGAAACAACACAAATTTGGAAACTCATCAAAGTCACCCAAAAACAACAACAAACATCTAGGGACCCTCTAAGTCACCCAGAAACGACAACACCCATCTGGGGACCCACTAAGTCATCCAAAACAACAGTAACACATTTAGGGACTCACCAAGTCATCCAGAACGACAACACATCTAGGGACCCACAAAGTCACCCAAAACAATAATAACACATCTGGGGATCCACAAGTCACCCAAAACAACAACACATCTAGGGAGCCTCATGCCTCACCCAGATGCAACACTAGGAGGACGGAGCTGCAGGCAGGCATCCTCTTATGACACCAACAACCCAAATAGACGATAGACAACGACCACAGTCAGCCAACAACAACAAACACGAGCAAGAGCAAACAACAAACAATCAGAGCAAACGATCACAAACAAACAACAACAACAACAACAACCGTGGAGAGCACACCAAAGGCAGACAATTGCTATGCTCTGTCCTCCACAACAAAGGACCAAACAACTCAACATTGGTTGGTGGCTAACCCCCTTAAAGGGAAAACATGTCCTCTGGTCAACTGACATGAGGTGCCTAACCCCCTTAAGGAATTAGGCACCTCCTCTGCCACACCCTGCTCCCTTCACAAGCGTAGCACCACAAACAGACCAATACCAACTATAGACGTAAGCAACCTCTAGGTAACATGACCCATTTGGCCTCACACATCGCAAGGTCTCCTTCCCTACCAGCCAACATAGAATCTCACCTAGAAACAACTACCACCACACCTACAGGCAACACGGTGCCAAATCCATGCAAAACTCGTCCACAACACCACACCATGCTCCACGGATTGAGCAATTCTTGCAAACCACTCTACCCAAGCAAACGCCGCTTCACGCTTCACTCCCAAACTTCTACCTCAAAGGTAACTCCAAACAAATCGACGATCTCAAGAATAAACCACTGTGGAAAACTTCCAACAAGCAGTCGACTTCCATTTCAACAATGAATACAGACCGTCACTCCCTAGGTTCCTCGCAGTCCTTCACACACTAGCTTTGTCGAAACCAGAGCTAGAGCCAAAGACACTCCTCAACACCGCAAGCCAGAATATCAAGAAAATTGCAAAAATCAAGGTGCAAGAATGCATGACATGCAATTTCTAAGGAGTCACCTGACCAGACATCCCTAGGCTAGTGCTCCTAGGTGGATTTAAGTTCTGATACCAACATAAACGACCCCCAAGTTACTACTACTCAACCTAGCGACAATTTTTCATTTTATTATTATTATTATCTTACAATTACACTAATTATGTAATTAAATTTAAGTACACTCAGCAGAAGTAAAACTAGTAAATAAAAGAAAATAAAACTAAACTAAACACTCACTAGGATCCCTGATGTGTGGCAGCGTGACTCCTCCTATATACACTAGTGTAGACACCTCGATTTTGAGGTAGTTCATCGATAAGGCCTCAATTGTTGCTTTGGATAAGGCTGACCTTTGGACCAATCCCTAAGCCCGCAGCAAGCCCACAGCCCAGTTAGAAAACCAGGCCAATAGGCGAAAGCACCAACCTAGCACACCTAGCTAGCACACCTAGCTAGCACATCAACCTAGCACACCAACCTAACGCACATCCCTAGCACACATAGGTGGCGCACTTAGCCAGCGCACCTCCCTGGCGC
>JAMKQA010145836.1:0-11361 GCA_024699735.1 Posidonia australis | reverse complement strand
TGGTTCGGTTCGGTTTGAAAATTGTTCAAACCGAACTATATGGTTTGGTTTGTGGTTTTGTCTCAAACCAAACCAAACCGAACCGTGCCCACCCCTAAACAAGAGAACTTAACTTTGTTATTTTAGAAATGGTGGAGGGGAGAGTTGGATACTGCCAAGTGTATATTGGTGGATGGCCTTCTCTATTACAAAGGAAGAATTATTTTGGGGGAGGGAACTTCTCTTAAACAGAAAGTGTTGCATGAATTCCATACCACTCCTACTGCAGGCATAAAGGCTTCTTGAGAACTTATCAGAGGTTTAAGTGCAGCATTTATTGGAGAGGTGTGAAGGCAGATGTAAAGGCTCTTGTTAGAAATTGTGATGTGTGTCATAGGCATAAGGTGGAGAATTTACACCCAGCACGATTATTACAATCCTTACCCATTCCAGAAAGAATATGAGAGGACATTTCTATGGACTTTGTAGGACTGCCAGTGGTCAGAGGGTTCTCAGTGGTGCTTGTTGTTGTTGATCACTTGTCTAAATATGCACACTTTATGGTCATGACGCATCCTTATCTGCTACTGTGGCAAAGCAGTTTCTTGATACTATTGTTAAACTACATGGGTTTTGGAAATCCATTGTTAGTAATAGAGACAGTGTTCTTGAGAAAATGCTGATACAAACTTTTTCAGGTAGATGGTACTCAACTGAAAATTAGTATTGATGGGCAGTGGTAGCTGGTACTCAACTGAAAATTAGCACTACTTATCATCCTCAGATGGATGGGCAATCTGAGAGGGTACGGAGATGTATTTAGATGTTCTTGTAGTGAGAAGCCCAAGGATTGGCTCCAGTGGCTGTCTTGGGCAGAATTCAGTTATAATACTTCCATACGACTATGAAGATGTTCCCTTTTGAGGTTGTTTATGGTTGTCCTCTCCAAGTCCTGTTCCTTATGTTGTTGGGACTGCTTCTGTTCAAGCAGTGGAACGACAATTTCTCCATCGGGACCATGTTTTATGACACCTGAAGCAGCACCTGTCTCGAGCTAATGATAGAATGAAGAAGTTGTTGACAGATCTCGGACAGAAAGAGAATTTGAGATCAATGATTGAGTCTATTTGCGACTCCATCCTTACAGGCAGATGTCGCCAGCTCATCATCCCGATCATAAGTTGTTTGCTCATTAGTTTGGGCCTTATCACATGATCAAGCAGGTAGGCATGGTGGTCTGCAAGCTGCAATTGCTGGACGGAGCTTGCATACATCCTATTTTTTACACGTCATAGTGATGTGAGACAATAAACGAAGATAAAACCACAATCCAATTTAAAATAACGAAGATGAACTACAATCTAATCTTCAATGAACTACAATCCCATCCAATTTCCCTAATGATTCTTGATGACAAGGGTCATAAGTATTCAGGTGGAGGTGGAGTATTGGAAGTTTCAAAAGGAGAGATGGTAGTTTTGAAAGGTGTCAAGGAAGGACCAATGTATGTTTTACAAGGTTCTACTGTGACTGCCTCAACATCTATCACCTCCTTCTCTGAAGATGATCATCTGTGGCATAAAAGACTTGCACACCTAAATGAGAGAGATTTGGACAGATTTTGCAAGCAAGGTCTTCTCGGTAATCACAAGTTTACAGGTCTGAATTTCTATGAACACTGCGTTTATGGAAAGCAAAAACGTGCAAAGTTTAGCAAAGCCATTCACATCACCAAGGGAATTCTGGACTATGCTCATGCGGATTGTTGGGGTCCCTCTAGAGATCCCACACTTGGAGGATCTAGGTATTTTCTATCTATAATAGATGATTTTTCGAAAATGACCAGGGTCTATTTGATGCAGCATAAGAATGAAGCATTTAAATGCTTCAAGGATTGGAAAACTCTTGTAGAGAATCAAACTGAGCGAAAATTGAAATATTTTCGCACTGATAATGGACTGGAGTTTTGCTCCTCTGAATTTAATGTCTTTTGCAAAGATAACGGCATCACAAGTCATCATACAGTCAAGGAGACACCTCAGCAAAATGGAATTGCTGAGCGTATGAACAGGACGCTCTTGGAGAAGACTCGGTGCTTACTGTCCAATTCTGGAGCTACAAAATTGTTTTGGGGAGAAGCTTTAAACACTATTTGCTATACAATAAACAGGTGTCCATCTAGCACAATCAATTTCAAAACTCCCTATGAACTGTGGACGGGTAAGGCAGCCAACTATTCTGTTTTTAAAATTTTGGTTGCATTGCCTATTATCATGTGAATGAAGGGAAGTTGGAACCAAGGGCAAAGAAAGGAATGTTTACGAGTTATGGTGATGGTGTGAAAGGATATCGGATCTGGTCCCCTTCGTCACATAAGGTAACTCTAAGCCGAAATGTGACATTTGATGAAACAAAAATGTATTTTTGTGAAAAACAGAAGATAGCCCAAGAAAACCAACATCACGAGGAGCAGGTGGAGCTAAAATTATCCCCACGATCTGAAGATGTTGAGCAATCTTGTAGAGATACGTCTGGTGATGTACCTACTGACGTAGATTCAGAAGACGCAGTGAAAGAGCCACAACAGACGTCTAGATATACGAGTGTTGCACTCGATCAACCAAGGAGAAAGGCTGTTCAACCTAAACGGTATGGTTTTGAAGAATTAGTTGCCTGTGCGTTTTCTGAAGAAATTGAATCCGCAAAGCCTGCTACATTCGAGGAAGCCATTGGAAGTCGAGAAGCCGATCAGTGGATTGTAGCTATGAAGGAGGAGATGGAATCTTTAAAGAAAAACCAAACCTGGGATCTAGTTGAAGTTCCCAGCAATACCAGAATTATAAACTGTAAAAGGATCTTCAAGAGGAAGATTGGTACTCAAGAACATAATGACATCCGGTTCAAGGCTAGGCTTGTTGCAAATGGGTACCGGCAAATTGAAGGTATTGATTTTACTGAGATTTTCTCTCCTATTGTGAGGCATACATCCATCAGAGTACTTCAAGCTATTGTTGCTTATCAAGATCTGGAGTTAGAACAATCGGATGTAAAAATAGCATTTTTACATGGTGAGCTAGAAGAGAATATTTTGATGAGCCAGTCGGAAGGTTTCCAAGATCCAGAGAGGCCTGACCATGCTTGCAAGCTTAATAAATCACTGTATGGTTTAAAACAATCCCCCAAACAGTGGAACAAGAGATTTAATAGCTTCATGGTCAAAATAGGTTTTAAAAGAAGTTTATATGATTCCTGTGTTTACAGTAAATCTGAAAATGGCTCATGGATATATCTACTGTTATACGTAGATGATATTCTAATAGCTTCCAAGGAGAAGAACAAGATTCAACAGTTGAAGGCTCTTCTAAATGCAGAATTTGATATGAAAGATTTGGGTTCAGCAAAGAAAATTCTAGGAATGGAAATCTTTAGGGATAGAATACAGAAAAATTTATTTCTATCACAAGCAGATTACATTCTAAAATTACTGTCCAAGTTTAGGATGGAGAATGCTAAACCATGCGATACTCCTTCAGCCAGAAATCAGCATTTGTCTTCAAATATGTCGCCAAGCACTAAAACTGAATGTGAATATATGGAGAAGGTTCCCTATGCTAGTGCAGTGGGTAGTCTTATATACGTAATGGTCTGTACTAAACTAGATATTGCGTATTCTGTTAGCGTTGTTGGTCGATTTATGGCTAACCCGGGAAAGGAGCATTGGCAAGCTGTAAAAAGGATATTTCGATATCTTAAAGGAACATCTGATGTAGGTTTGATCTATGAAAAAGGATCAAACACATTTGTTGAAGGATATTCAGACTCTGATTATGCAGTAGATGTTGATTCACGGAGATCTATGGCAGGGTATGTTTTTACAGTTGGGAGTTCTTTGGTGAGCTGGAAAGCCACACTTTAGCCTATAATTTCATTGTCAACAACAGAGGCCGAGTATATGGCCTTAACTGAAGCTGCTAAGGAAGGAATTTGGTTGAAAGGTTTGGTTAGTGATTTTGGTCTCTCTCAAGAATCTGTGAATGTTTATTGTGACAATTTGAGTGCAATATGTTTCGCAAAAGATCATGTTCATCATAATCGAACTAAACATATGGATGTCAAACACTTTATCCGGGCAGAACAGAGAATTAAGGTCCTAAAAGTTGCGACTGAAGAAAATCTAGCTGATATGCTCACCAAGGCTGTAACTTAGGGCAAGTTCCTACATTGTTTGGACTTGCTTAACATCTACAGCAATTTCTGAAACCCTAAGGGGTTTAGTTGCATCAGCCTAGTCAAGTCAGGGTGGAGATTGTAAATTTTGCCTTGACTCTCTCTCTCAGTAACCGTTGGAAGATTCCAATCTTAACTCCAGCAGCCGTTACATTTTCTAGGCCAGCAGTTACTGGTGTTTTATTTGGCCATTGATTTGTATTTAGTAGGGCCTATTAATAGGGGCTTTACATCTGTTGTAACATGAGGAGAGTAGAGTCTATAAATTGCCATGAATTTGGGAATTATAGGACACACAAAAGGGAAAATCTGAATATGGTTTCCCATCTGAAATATTGTAACCATCCATTCAGTAGTGATGGGAGAGAGGGTTGCTGCAACCGTGGACGTACCCTTAGGGGGAACCACGTAAATTCTTTGTGTATTGTGTGGATTGTCTCCCTTCAATTTTTCTCTTCTCTTCTCCCTTATTCTACTGTTTTGTTTGCTGTTTTCCCATTCGGTTTCAACAATGAGGCTATTTTCAAGAGAACACGGGCTTGGTGCAAGCACTAGAGCTTGACTTGGCTGGCATCTTCTTTCGCACACATGTGCGCATGCTCATGCGCAAGTACATGTGTGTGTGTGTGTGTGTGTGTGTGTGCATGTTATGTGCTGTGTGTGTGTGTGTGTCCATGCGTGTGTGTGTGCATGCTTGTGTTTGTGTGTGTGTCTGTGTGCATGTGTGTTTGTGTTGTATACGTCTATGTGCATCTGCATCCACATGTGTGTGCATGTGTCTATGTGTGTGTACGCACGCACGCGTTTGTGCATGTGTGTGTGTGTTTGTGTGTGTGAGATATCATTTTGCTCATTGACATTATGTTATGTGGATTATCTTGTCCTAGTGATTGGCCAATCTAATTTAGGAGCCAACCACATCATCTTCTAGACCTTTACCTCCTAAGCAAAAAATAAATAAATAATAAAATGAATTGTCTTACTCCAAGACAACAAAGAAATAAAATGGAAAAGAACTACTACATCTTCATCATTTGCCATACTTTGGTGAAGTTCTACATGTGAGAATGTGGCCCTAACAAATTTCTTAACTGAACATCATCGTATAAATCATGCTTGTACACACGAAGATGATTGTGACTAATGAGGTTTCAGACTGTTCATGTAATAAAAGGTCCAGATGATTGGAATTTAGTTTTGTCATATACCTATGGATGGGGCTTTCAAAACATGAGCAAGTAATTCCATATGAAGTTTCAAAACTAAAGGTCATAGCTGGGCCATTTGAACAAGGCCTGAACATGCCCTTATCTGAGCAAGGTTCTACTGAATCACATAAAATCATTGTAACAAGGATATTGGCAACACCTAGACTAGATGTCAATGTGACAAATAATCATAAAGGTACCTTAACCATATCCTTAAGGACAACCCTATATAGAGGGATACATGACCGTGATTACGATTTCAACAAAGGCATGCTGATATCAATGTATTTTGATGTGAAACAAAGGCATACTAATACCAATGTATTTTGGTGTGATTAGACATTTATCAGCAAAAGTCACCTATTGTGCCCTACCGTAGGATTCTAAAGCCTGTCAGTAATTGGTCCCACTTGTGCACAGCAAGAGAAGAGATCATTTTGTTAATACAGATGGAACCTAACAGAAGTGTGCATTACCTATGAAGCAAGGCAGCACCTCTTCTATGGATAGACAAGACTGCCAATGAGAGCTCACCTTGCTCCAATTTCTTTTACAAAGATTAGGTTCTAATCAAGGTATATAAGAAAATAATAATAATTTTTTGCCCCCTATCCATTATGAAAGTGTCATAGGAAAGTTCACTGATTCAAGAATTGCAAAAGGTAAGAAGGTTACATTGTAATAAGAACAAAGCCCACAAAAGTTCTTAGTAGTAGTTGTTATGGGTAGGAACAACATCATCATGTACATGAGACAGAATTTAACAAGATCTTTCATTAGAAGTTTGCTAAGGGTAAAAATAACTTCATAACACCATTATGTATGAAAAACAAAGTCTAAGGAATCAAAGAGTGCCAGCAAGTTGAGCTAGTGAGGTGCTTTGGGTGATAGCATTATTTTCCGTATGACTCCCATGCTCACAAAGTTAAATAAACAGATGTAGATCAAAACAGCATTACTGACGCTTTTCACAAAAAAACTGATGGTATTAATCTACAGGCCCAGAGCAGAGTCACAGTATTGGAATCTACAGATAGTAATCAGCCTTCTTAAAGAATAACAAAAGCAGCTAGAACAGTTGGTCAAGCAGAAACGACGGGTATCGCTAAAAACCAGTTGCTAACAGAAACCGATGTTGTATAATTATGAAAGCCCCAAAAACCATGTCATTTTTTGTTTTACCACGTAGGGTACTGAAGTACGGATTCTACAGAGAGAAGGTATAAGTTGAAGTTGGAAATGAAGTTGTGAATTGTGATGAAGTGGAAAGGAGGTGACAAGACAAGTAAGGATACCTGGGTAGAGAGAACGCCACTGATTTGGCTGGCTATGCCCTGCACGGCTCTCCAAAGAGAGTACTCGAGGTAATCACTAGTGACGCTATTTGGGTATCCCCCCGGCAGCATAAGACTGACGAAGGCATCCTGGCAATGGCGCAACCATTTCCTCAATCCACAGCGAGAAAAGGGCAACACGAAAGGACTTCCCAGCATCCTCCCGTCGGTCAGGAACGCATGATCGTTGTCATCACCAGGGACGAGCTTCGTCCACTTGCCACCCTTCACCTCCCACGCTGAAAGATCGGATTGTTCTTCTGGACCCGGTGGTGCTGTTCCGGCAAGGGCAAGCGACGAGAGGCGGAAGCAGCAGAGCAGCGACAAGACCGAGACAACTGCGACCTTGTTGCTGTTGCTGTTGCTGCTGTTGTTGTTGTCATCGTTGTTGCCATCGTTGTTGCCATCGTCACCACCACCGTCCCACCACCAATCTTCACGTCCCCACCACCCGTCGCCGCGGCCGTTGTTTCTGCCCCCGCCGCCGCCGCTGTTTCTGCCCCTGCCGCCGCCACTACCAGCAGCAGCAGCAGCAGCAGCAGCAGCAGCAAATGGTGAGGTATGCGTCTGATGGTTTGATTGGAAGAAGAGGAGGAGAGGTCTCGGCGGGGAGGGAGGAATGAAGAGGAAGCGGTAGTGATTGGGTTGTCGGTTGTGGGCGACAGGAGGGAAGGTACTGATACTGGTGCTTTTGTGACAGGGAAGGAGAAGCAGCAGCAGAGCCATGATTTTAGGTGTATGCCGTTTTCAGTTCTAGGGTTGGTTGGTTTGCTTGTGCGTTTAGCCAGAAACCCAACCCAACACAGACGGACCGTGAGATTCATTTCATATTTTGATTAAAATGAGTCCAATGTTGCTCTAAAAAGTAAAGAAATATTATATCTAAAAATTTAATAATTTTATAATATAGAGGTAGTAAAATTTTATTATCTCCACCTTAAAATTTCTTATAATACCCTGTAAACTTGCGCTCATCAAACATATTCAAGAATCTATAAGCTTTTAAACAATAATAAATCAACATCTAATCAATTAAAATATATAATATATAATATTATTCAACACTACAGGTAACAGATAGAGTAATATATTTCACCTGTGACCTAACTCTTTAAGATTTTAGGTTAACGAGTTTAAATCTAATGGGTCCTAACGAATTCAAATTTTTAACTCAAACCTTAAATTAACGTGTTGAGTCAAATAGGTTAACGAGTTTGACCTAATCCATTGATAGTCCAAGTTCTATATCTATGTACACCAAATCCAATTCATATACAACGCAGACAAACCAATAAACACATTTAATTTTACTTCGAAGAGTTGCCAAACAAACCATTAAATGCATATCAATTCATACATGAAGGGGTTAAACTTAGGTGATTTGTAAGACTCACTTTATCATCTTCTCTTGTTATGTCCAAGTGTGGACCCCACAAAACGCTTTATGTGCACAACACACATAACGTGGCTCCACAAGTCGAAGTAAAAGACCTTCGCTTAGTGACACTGGACAACATAAACTTTGCCAAGCAAGCCACACATTCCACCCATGGAAGGACTCACATAGCTCCAACACGATGAACAGGATAACCACAACCATGTAGATAATTCTGACATCAAAGAGTGTAATGACTCCAGTCACTACATTTCAAAATACTAGCGTGAACAAATTAAAATCACAATATAATCCTCAATTAAAAAAAATTAAAGGCTACTAAAAAAACTATCTATTGAAGAAATTGTAGTGTGTAGTTACATGACTCTGACTATAATGTACTATAGAAAAAGACCATTACGCATCTACACCTGTAAACTAAAACTACAAAACAAAACACACGTGAGTGACTATCAAAAAAGTCACTTAGTACACACTTCACACAAAAACCAAAGAGCTAGAAGCAAAACTTGATAAAAACCAGCAAAACTGGAAAACATATCTTTAAAACTTTTATAATCATCACTGCTAAAAAACACTACCACTGTGAAAACTACTAAAGCTCGAGAGCATGTCAAAAACTTTAGAACGACATCTCCACAAGGGATTCAAGCCACATAGGCCAAAACTCTGAAAAGCACGATGCATTCAAACTAATTGACATGCATCTAGAAAATCACCCCAAACTCAACACCACACAGGCGATAAACAACTTTAAAACCTTGATACCACACAGGAAAAAACCAAAACAACTGAATCATATTACCTAACGTCAAGTAATTGACTCTAGCCATAAGTAATCACCAAATTGCACTATTACAGACAAGCCATCCTATGAGGAACCTTCGCATCCCGAAGTCCAACCACTCTTAAAGACCTTCAATAATGCTAACCTCTCTCAAGACATCACCAGAAATTAGGCATGTACAACTACCTTTATTAGCCAACTCACCACAAGGTCCACCCTCTCGACGTCCTAACTTCGGGGTCCAAAGAAACCAGAGTATCTCACCTTCAGTTCAAGCCAGCACCCTAAGTCTCAGTATCCAGAGCAATCAAAGTATCACCTTCCTCAAGGGACCAGAACACCTTTTGCTTCCCAGAGTCCCAGCCAGAGCGTTGCCGGAGTCGTCGTCGTCGACTCATCTCGTCAGGGAGAACACTCAGCTCATCAGGTAATCTCCCTCTCCCCTCTATTTCATTCCAAAGCATGCCCCCTTAGATCCTTAGGAACTAGCCACGACGGAGCGACGCCCCTTAGGCCGTCGACCCGATCTCCGGTGGTGGGTTCACCACCACCGGTGAGGTCCCTGGCCTCTGGTTCAAGGAGAGGCCTTCCAAGCCACTTCTCCTTCTCCTCTCTTCTTCACACAGAGTGCCCCTGGTTTGGAGAAAGTCCTGTGGCCACCTGAAGATCCATTGCGTCGCCGCCGTCGCTACAGCCACCGTCAACTAACGACTCTCCGCCGTGAAGCCTCATGGAGTGCCTCATTCGCACCAGCCCTAGTCCATCATCTCTAGGATGCTCGATGCATCGCCACGAACACCCCTCAGCACTCGCGACATCGATCCATGCTCTGGAGCCTCGTCCCCACCGCCGCCGCGATCGCCGTCGGAGTTCGTGAAAGGGGGAACACCCCAGGACGCTCCAACCATGCCCGAGCCTCCCCGTGACCTCGCCATGCAACCCTGGAACTCCTCCGACCTCAGCCGCGACGAGCCTTCGCACCCAGATGCGCCGCAGTAGCAGCCCACCGTCACCGGAAAAGAACGCCGGTGGGGGTGATCGACGGCGTATTCTGGCCGTTGGGAGTTCGACCGCCACCGTTGGATCCTCCCCACATATCCTCCTCATACTTTTCCCCATCTCTGATCTCCGATCAGGCATTGGGAGGGGCTCAGATGAGCCCCCAGGGCGTCACCGCCAGACTCTTTTTGTTAAGTTTGTTTTTTTTTCCTTTTAAAAAAAACCCATTAACTTATAAAATTGTTACAATTAGGTCCTGCATTTTGTTTTGCAATCCTTGTAGTTTTAAATAAACTTTTGTTTCTTTTTAATCCTTGTAAATATTGCATCTTTTTCCCTGTACCTTTTAATTTTTATTTTTCTATGTATGTTTTATCACATCTAGGTCCCTGCTTCCATATTCTTTTTACATTTAAATCCTGGTTATTTGCATTTAATCCCTGAAACATTTTAAAATAAGTTTTCTCTTGTAAAATTGCATTCTGAACCCTAAAATATTTAAAAAACACACTGGCCATCATAAAAATCAAGTTTTCTTTACACTTAGGTTCTAACCTTTTGCATTAAACCCCCAAAAATTAAAAAATGAGTTTTCACTGTGAATTTTGCATCTTGAACCCTAATAATTGCATAATTACATTGGCCCACATAGAATCCCATTTTTACTACTCTCAGCCTCCTGGATTTTTGCACACAAGTCCTTAACTTCATAATAAACAATCCCTAGATAGCCAATTTGCATATAGGCTCTTAGATCAATTTTAAACCCATCATTTGAGGTTTCAAAACGATTTCTTGCATATTTTTGTTATTTTCTACTTTATTGCATTCCTTTTTCTTTATTTTATTACAAATTCCACTTTAAAATTATGATTTCCATAATGAACAGAGTTTTGTTTCACATTTTAACCACATTTGCACATAAGCGCGAATCTTGCACTTTAGACCTTGGATTTCCAAGAAATTACCTAAGTGCAATCTTCACATCTCAGTGCCACATTAATCTTGGACCGAATCATTTGCATGCTATGATGGAAACCCAGAGTGTAGATTTCATCTAGGTCCTTATCCTTTCCGTGAATTTTGCGTTTTCACCCCTGTGTTGGTCTTTTATTGCATTTATGTCGCATTATCATTTTTCCCTTTTATGTTTTCTTACGAATAACATTTTCTAAACGTTTTCTACACATTTCAGTCCATGCACTATCTTTGTGTTTGCATTTATCACATCTAGCCGTGAAAATGACCAAATTGCCCCTAGATCTCCAATCCATGCGTACGCATTTTAATTTTGCACTTAGCCTTCCCTAATCCTAGCCCAAGCCATCCCTTAACGCTTTTTATGCATTTATCCCCCCTTTTATCCCTTTCATTTGGCTTTTTAGCACGTTTTCTCATCGGTCCTTCATTTTAATTGAATTTGTGTCTTTT
>JAMKQA010145835.1:0-10862 GCA_024699735.1 Posidonia australis | reverse complement strand
GCCAATGACAATCTGACCACACCCAAAGCCTGTCTATCCAACAAATCCTATGTCTTTTGCTCCATTTCTGCAGGTTTTTCTCCTAACAGAGGCTCATGTAACTTCCTTTGGTAGAGATAGTCCTCTATCTGCATTTTCCAGTACCCAAAATCATTACCGTCAAACTTCTCAGTTTTGAGTTTTCCATCGTCTGTCATTTCTGCTTTTCAGTGACACCACTGTATCACTCCTGCAAAGAAAACCACCTAGGGTTTTCTGTCAAAACAGCACTTCACTGGAAAAGGACCAGACGAGCCTCCCTCGTAACGTGGGACAGCTTTCCTGCGGCAGTGGACGACTTCTCCTGCAGTCGGGCAGCACTGGACGACTCCTTGCAGCGTCAGACAGCACTGGTTGCGGCGTCGGACGGCACTGGATGCGGCGTTGGACGGCTCTGGATGCGGTTCCGGACGGCTCTGGATGCGGTTCCGGCGTCGGACGGCTCTGGATCTGCGGTTTCAGACGGCTCTGGATGCGGTTCCGGCGTCGGACGGCTCTGGATCTGCGGTTCCGACGTCGAACGAACTTCTGGACCTGCGGCGTCGGGCGGACCTCTGGTCGAACTCGATAGACGGCACTGGCGGAAGAGTCACGGACGATTCTCCGCCGCCGACACAGCTTTCGTCTCCACCCTCCTCGCGCACGACCTCGGGCGACCTCTCCTTGAAGACGCGACGCCGAACAGACCTCGCTCGCCTCCGCAAACACGCACTTTACTGTTCACCCGCAAACACTGTAGCAGACGAACTAAAGCACCGAATCCCTTCTTCCCTTCTACTTGTTAAAACCCTTGCTCTGATACCATTTTGATAGGATTCAATACGGGGGAAGGAGGTAGAAGAGATGGAGGATCATGCACAACACTAGGTTTTACGTGGTTCAGCCTAAGCCTACTCAATCTTTTGATAGGATTCAATACGGGGGAAGGAGGTAGAAGAGATGGAGGATCATGCACAACACTAGGTTTTACGTGGTTCAGCCTAAGCCTACTCCACGGGCGTCTTCTGGTGGTTTCACTAGTTTTCTCACACCCTGTTACAAGGTTACAGCACTTATTTATAGTGCAACATTAGGACACAAATCACCCCAAAGACTTATCAGACCCAATAGGCCTAATAAGGATACATACACTTGTGAAGACTTAAACAGTCTTCATACCAGAGTAATCCTAACAATTCCTCGGTGATCGAGGACGTCGCCTAGATTGAGGTTCTAAGGCTAAGAGGTTGTAGACAAGTATTCATCAGATCCTAGAGGTATAATATTCCTGGATTGTCATCCATGAGATTGAGATTACGGTCTACGGGTTGTAGTGTTATCCGGACTTAGAGGTATAATACTCCTATTGCTCTAGGTATTGAGACTTAAGGTGTCATCTAGACCTAGAATTTGGAGACTATTGTTGCTCTAGGCACCATGGTTAGGACATCTATACCTCTAGGTATCGAGACTTAAGGTGTCATCTGGACTTAGAATTTGGAGACTCTTGTTGCTCTAGGCACCATGGTTAGGACATCGAGAAACCGTACATTTTAGAGTTTGGCCAGTACAAGTACAACATGTCTCATTTTTAATAACGTTCTGAGAAAGGACAGCTTTCCTAATGAAGGTTAGCACTGCAAGGGTCTTATCGTAGAGGTATGGACGTTAAGACAGACTTGCTCTTCACAGGGTGGCTTATTCGTAACATTGCAATACACTTCAGTGGCTGCTTGTATCCAGAGTTGGTTGCGTAGTACAGAATAATACAACTCAATGTGGTTTTGTGTCAGTGTAGCTCGAAATTTGCCAGTGTAGCTTCATAGTTGTGGTTTTGGTGCCTGTGTGACGTTATGGTTTCAAATGGTACTATTTTCGAATAATAATTAAGATTTTAAAGATTGCGGTTTCAACTCGATAGGTTTTATCGATTTTACACTTTTTGTGTTAGTACTTTTCTTTCAAGGTGTGTGTTGGGTGACTTTAACGGTCACTCATGCGTGTTTTCTGTTGTTCTTAGTTACAGGTGTAGATGAATAGCAGATTTTTTTTTACTTGTACATATAGCATGAGTCACCTAACCACTACAAGCTTTTGAATAGTTAGACCTATTTATTAGCCTTTAGATGTTATTCAATTAAGGATTTTAAAATATTTAATTTTATCTAGGCCAATGGTCTTGGATGTAGCAACTCGGGTTGTTACACTTTTGCTAGAACACAAGAGTAAAATGAACTCGTATGTTATCAGCAACTTTTCCAAAAAGTGGTATGTGGTATGCCAGCGATCACATATCCTCGTAATGGATGTTCTGTGCTGCATACATATGCAGTGCAGATTTATGTTTTTAATTTACATACAATAAATAAATATTTCAATAACAAAAATTCTGATAGACACAAATTAGTAATAATCTACAACATAATTCAGATGTGAACTCATGACCTATACGTTAGTAATTAACCAAGATAATATATATTCCTAAATGGATGTAACAAAGACAAGTCTGTAAGATATTTCCACAAATAATACGGTTTAGAAAAATACTTATAAATTTATAATATACATGCTTGTCAACTATAAATTCATAACCTACACTTAACATCATGTAAGAAATTTTCTTCATGGATGATGTCATATGAGAATATAGAGTCCGACATGCTACCACAAGTGTGGGCTTGGACTGCATATATAGTCGGAATTATATTTAGACTGCATATGCAGTTGGTAGCACATTTGTTAAGCAACTATGTAACCCTAGCTTATCCTTCTTCTCCAAGTAGAACTATTTTATATCAAACAAAAACTTTGATGGAGGTCTAATGAAGATCATGTCATTATTATATACCTGTTTGTTTTCAATTAAGGACTTTCTCAAACACTTGATTCACACATTTCCTTTAGGCAAATCTAAAGCAATAGGACTACTACTTGAGATGACAAGGCACAAAAGGCAATGACAGGTGTGCCTTAAGACCTAGGTTCCCATGGTAATTTTTATGATAAAAATATTATGGCAGGTGTTAACCACATTGGTTTACACAACTACATAACCATCCTGTCAAGTGTGTTTTTTGAAAAAACTGTAATTCATATTTTTGAGCCATGCGTAATAACTGAGATGAGAAAAAACAACGCACCAATTTCAGAACAGAGATAAATAACTCACCAATTAACATTTGAAGAGAATAAATCATAAGGCAACCGACAGTAGTTCTACAAAAATAAGAAATTTCATGCTTTCATTATATGAAGTGAGAAAAGATGCACCTTTCCCAGAAAGTGACCAATGCATAAAACATAATCAATTGGAGTGACCATGCATTTGCTGTGAACGATTTCCCCCAAGATACGATCGATTGCAGCTCCCTGTATATACAATAATGAGATATTAGAGAAGACAAATAGCACAAGGGAAGAATGCAAAGACGATGGCACCAACACCATTAAGAAAAAAACCATTATTTAATTGTTTAATGCATTAATAAGTGAAAGTGAATGAACAGGATAATAGATATAAACTATCCATATTTTAAAATAAAAAATGAAGGACATAGTCTCAGTTGATAAAAATAAGGAAGTTACAAGTCCACATAAACTTAACGTGGATGTAGAAGTTATTGTACATGCCAGCCTTATAAAAAATTAACACTTTATTTGAGCATTCATTATTGAAAAATTTTATTAAGAAATTAGGAAACAAAGCATAAAGACAAGGATCCTATCGAGGTGTTAAGTTTAAGCAGAAAACAAGAATACAAGGAAAGAGAAAACAAAAGGCCAAAAAAGTGCATCAAGAGACCATAAAACCACAAAAAACAGCCCAAATCAAATGGCAACAAACAGACAAAGCCAAGCTGCAATTGAAACATATCACCACCCCGAATTAGAAGAAAGAGACAATGACCACAATGAATGAAAAAGTCTTCATCCTAGTTCAATTGTCTTTGAAAAACCCACAAGAAAATTTTAGTCTTGGCTGTTGCATGATATGATTCATTTGAGAACTACACATAGATGATACCTTTGTAACACCAACAGATCGAACCTCAACTGACCGGCTACCCTGAACGACATCTACAGCAGCATTAGAAATGGGGCCTGTCCATAGATGCTGCAGCATATCCCTTGCTTGAAGCCTTCCGAATTCAACATCTAACATCATAGGAATTGAAGCAGTTAATATCCTCTTAAGAACAAAAATTACATTTCATGATAACAATTACAGGAATGTTTTTTGAAACTACCTGCATATTTGTAATTCCATACAAGTGAAGTCTCACGATGTTCAAAATGTGACCTTGGAGTGCGTTCAGTGAAGTACTCAAAGACATGCTGCAAGGAAGAATTAGCAGTACCAAGTTCAAATTCATAGTAATGCGTTATATGTAATCTAAGTGACATAAGACACTGAATGGTGATTAGCCTGCACCTTCACACTCTCAACCCAATCCATGTTTAGATGCTCTGGCATAGTTGTCATCCACTCTCCTTTAGTAAGACGCAAGAACATGCCATTTTCTGCAGCAAGCCACATGCTGTAGCCTGCAAAATTCTGTCAAGAAAACATAATATTAGATGTTATAAGTATTTGAGGGAAAAAATCAAGATGATTGAAAGGTAGAACTACGTCATCAAGAACACCCCTATCACTTCCGCTAAGGACAAGAACAGTAGTCTTTGGATCACTGCAGAGCATAGTTAGCGGTTCTTTTAATTCTGGATGCAATTTGAGTTCCATCTCTTTGATTTGGTCACCGCCAATTCTTCCAGCAGATTCCACTGGTTCAGTCAATGTTGCATTGAAGCCCTATGGAATTGTAATGTGCAAAAAGCTCAGATTATAGAAAACCACTTTAGGTAAGCTTGTAGTCTAACACCAAGTATGAAACAGAAAAAGTAATGAAAGCTTTTGTTCCACAGAACATGAAGAACAAGCAAATTAGACAGAATAAAGTTACAAATATGAACCACACTATAAAATCCTTTCAACCCTCATTTTTCTGAAAGCCCCATGCTGCAGGAGTGCTCACTCATGGAGAAATTTCGAGCCCAAAATTTGAGCGAAAATCTTTAACATCGAGAGTGTTTTTTCATGGCAGTGGTTATTTCCCTCACTCAAGAAAATTGAGTCCTCTAAATTTGTCTTAGAACTTCAACATCGATGTACCACTACATTTAGGGTATAAGAATAGTGGATGGACTGACATAAACAGATGGTGAATTTCCATGCTCTGTAGAGCAAAAGAGTACTTCAACTTGTCTTGGACCTACAAACCTATATGAGCATTCCAACCAAAAAACACAAGGTAACAACAATTGCTGAAGATTTAGACATCAATAGTCAGTAAGTTTCATATATTACGTCTTAGCATCCTTTCTCCAGATACAGTGCCTCTGATTCACTATTAAGATATTGTCTTTTTTTTGAATGGATAGGTGAATGTAAGGCAAAAACCTCCCAAAACCCTGGTAAGATTACAGAAACACATGATAGCGACAGACAAAATTTAACCCCTAAGAGTTGACAAAGACATAACCAGTTGCCAGCTTGATACCAATCACTAAGAAAGTGAATTCCTAATCAAAGACCATAAGATATTCCATGAGATCCTGGTACTGGTCTAAACTCACTGTCTATGGAACAACCCTAAGAAATTCCTCTAGATACTGAAAGCATCTAGAAAGACCTGTCACAAGTCAATGCAGCAAGCATTCTGAAAGGAAATGGCATTTTTACGTTGTGAAATATCAATCGTGATAATTGAAACAAGCATGCAGCTCCTAAAAAGAATTACCAGTATTAGCAACCGATTCTTGGAGTGCAAATACTGGTCAACTGCCACTCCCACTGGAAGTAATGGCGGGACTTGTCTTGTCCGTAGTTGGGCTTCCACGACAGTGTCATTTAACTCACTACAATAAAGAAAATATAGTAAAAATTATCCTACGAAGCAACAGAAGGAAAATTCTAAAGGTCGAGGGAAATAATAATTTGCGAGAACTGAATTTAGTAGATGAAGGAATAAATATTAACACCTAAACCATGCTGTTTCCATGTCTAGATTACACTTTACTCAATATTTTATCTCACCCCATATTGATACCATAAGTCTGAAGTCATTTAAACAACTAAACTATTCATTACAAGATTGCTATCAAATTGGCGGGACATTTGAGCTCAAAGAAGCAAATTGGGCATGATAACTGACGAAAAGGAGAAATATCTTTAATATCAAGAGACAGTATACTGAGTAATTGACCCACCACACAAACATCTCAGCCCAATGTTGAGCAGTGTGTGTTGTGACATGAGCGTAGTTATGGCGATGGCGCTTCTCCCTTTCATCATTAGACATATTTAATGCTTGGCCAATTGAAGCAGCAACTTCTGTAATGTTCCATGGATTTACAAGGAGGGCCCCAGCACCTAGTGACTGTGCTGCCCCAGCAAACTGCAAAAAATGATATATTGCTTAGTCATTAGAATTGAAAAAATATTTTGACATTAAGTAAAAAAAAAAGCTTCCTAGTTCCTATCAACTGTCAAATAAAATGGATGCAAAGTTTGGCCTGAATCATCTGACTAATTTCACATAATATATTTGTAAATGCCACTTGTACCCAAAAGGAGCAAAAGAACAGTCTAATACTTTAATTAAAGAGTCAAGTGATAAAAGAATAACAGAAAACCCATGGAACCACTACAATCAAGAGAATACAAACACTCAGTAAGGCAAAGGCTGTTTATAATATTACTTCGCTAAGAATGAGCACTCCTTTCTTTGACTCCTGACAAGCCACAAACTCATAGCTGACCAGGTTCATTCCATCTCTTAGTGAAGTAACAAGAGCGACATCTGAAGAAATACAAGTATAGATATAAAATACATAAATCACAACAATCATAAAATACATCAAACAAAATGCAGAAAAACTCAAGTATTTAATTGTCAATTACAAAGTCAAAGTAATGATAACAATTATGAAATTTCAAATGTTCAAACTATGAAAGTTCGGCATGAAAACTATGTATGATGTAGGTTAAATAAAGATGTCTAACATTGATGAATTAGATGGGCTACCATCCATAAACACCCAAGCATTTAGGTAAAAGATAGTGGGCCACATCTTCAACAAAAGATGTTGAATATGTTTTGATTAGGCGATATGTTCACTTGTGGACAATATAGGTTGGAGTGAGCCCAATGGATCAACCTGCTATAATACATGATAATTGATAAATTACATGAGTTACCACTCATTAAACCTAAGTACTTAGGTCAGAGATAATGGACAAACATAAATTTCATTCTCATTTAAAATATCTGTTAGTGTTAGCTATATGTCTTTAGATATATGGTTATCTCTTATATAGATATATGATATCTGTGTAAGGAATAAATCTTATATATATGTAACACTTATTATTAAGGAATAAAACTTTTCATCCTTCTCTTACATTTAACATGATACCAAAGCCTAGGAATATACAACCCTAGCCATCCTCTTCCCTCCGACCTTTAGCCACCATCAACCAGGGCCTTTTTTCACCAACTCGCCACCGTCTCCTACTCCAGCCATCTATCGGCTCTCCACTACCACCCTAGCCACCTTTTGGGCATCGCCCAACCTCCGTCTGTACACCTTAATCCTCTTGTCGGTCCTCAACCCTCCTCCTATGGCAACCAGTGGCCCAAATAGCTTGGCTATCGATTCCTATACCATGATATAGGCTACCTCTTTTTTTCTTCTTCATGTTTTTTCATCTAAGGTTGCCTATGTACCCTCTATTTGCCTTAGATGCTCAAATTTTACCCTAGGAATGGATTTCTACAACTATTTTTGGTGTTTTTCTCAAGATTGTAGCATTTTTGGCCTTGCTTCCCTTGTTTATTTGTTTCAATCAAACCTTATTTCATGCTCCTATGGCTTCTTCTTGTAAGACGTTGATGAAAAGTCTATTCGAAACGTCCATCAAACTCAATGACAAGAACTTTCTTCTATAGTCACAGGTGATTAAGACTTTTATTTGTGCACATTGGAAGACACACCATCTTACTGTTAATCTCCCAAATGCCAAAGATGCTACTTGTGAAGACTGATTCGCTAATGACTATGTCGTCATATGATGATTGATTAATAGTATGGAGGAAGATATATTTAGAGGTGTCACGATGCTACATCCCGCCAGGAAGATTTGGGACACTTTGCACAACACATATAGACATGAAAAAAATATTACATGTATATGGAAGATACATGAGCAGCTATTTACCCACTATTAAGGGAAGCATTCTATTCAGGAATTTTACAGTTCTTTCGTGTCTTTACTGAATGAGTTGGAAGTATATTAGTCATTTGTAGCAAACATATCAAAGATACAGCAATACCGAGATGAGCTAGCTGTAACTATTTTCCTAGTCAGGCTTAATTCAACATTGGCTTCTCAGATCCATGGTCCAATTTTTAGCATAAAGATTGTTTCTTCTCTTTCGTCTACCTTTTCTCGTACACTACGCATCTCCACAGCTACTCTAGCTCCAATTCCTGACCATCTACCTTAATTACCTCTACTAGAGGTCGTATACGTAGTCATGGCAGATCATCATTTCAAGGATGTGAGTTTTGCAAGTGTGATCACTATGGTAAGACCAATCATACATAAGATCGTTATTGGAGTAAGTTTGGCAGACCTTCCTAAGCTAGACATGTGACAAAGACTTTGCTTGATGATTCCTTCATTTAGACAATAACTATCTCTCAAGATGATTATGACAAATTTCTTCAGCTCCAAGATAATTAACCCACCGCCACTATTGCCTATGCATCTTCCTTAAATATGACTACTCTAATAGCTTTTAATGATAATTCTTGGATTATCGACTTTGAGGCATCTTCACATATGTCAGGTACTCGCAACCTTTTTACTTGACTCATTATTATCTGATGTTAAATCTATTTCTATTGCTAATGGTCACCACTGTTCAGTCTCTAGGGAGGCTGTAGTTTGTGCCACTTCTCATATTATTCTTAATAAAGTCCTTTATATATTTGATTTTCCAATTAATTTACTTTCCATTAGTGTGTTTATCCGACAACTTTACCATTCTGTAATATTTTATCTGTTATTGTACTTTTCAAGACCTATGGATAGGAAAAAGGATTGATTTGGGCGGTGAACATGAACACAGTGTCTATACGCTGGTTCCATGGTTCTAAATATCGATTTCGTATCGAACTTCGATAAGTTGAAAAACAGACATGTGTTGGAAAGATATCGGTATGTCGAAATTGTGTCAGTGGAAACATGGTAAAAAAAAATTACATTTGTTCAAAAAACTTCCATTTCGATATCGTGCTGGAGTCGTATCGGTAAATTGAAAATAAGACACGTGTCGGTGAAATTTTGACGACACGCGTAGACATTTGGTACCATGACTAATTCAGGATGATATACCTAATGGATTAGCGTCCATTGCTACTACTGTAGAGTCTTCTTTGTTGTGGCATTACCGTCTTGGTCATCCATCACACAAAACTCTTCAATAATCACTCCTTTGGGTTAAAGTTGAGTCTTTTGTCTATAAGTCTTGTCAATTAGATAAGTACCATTGTGTTATCTATAGGTGGTCTAGTTTGTCTAACAGTCAGAATCATTTTGATTTGATTCATTGTGATATCTAAGGACCTACACGTAGTCAATCTGTCTCTAGTTATTGCTACTACGTTGTTTTTGTAGATGATTACTCTTGAGTATTTTGGGTGTATCTTCTGAAGTATAGAAAACATGTATCTAACATTATTAAAAAAAAATTTGTTGAAATAATAAATCGTTTTTTTGTTACTCCAAAGGTATTTCACACTGACAATACTTTGGAATTTATTTAAAATGATGTCTAAAATTATCATACTTTTTTCAGGAGTCTTCATCAAACCTCATGTTCACAAACTTCTTAGTAAAATGAGGAGGTTGAACGCAAGCATCGCCAAATACTTACCTGCAATAATTTGTTGCAAATGAATGTTTTTACGTCTTCCTAGTCTGATGTTATCTTCATTGCTGCACATCTTATTAATATGATGTCATTTGTGTCTCTTGGTGGTGAGATTCCTTTGTGATGTTTATGTCTTGATAAAAAGTTATTCAGTCTTTCAAGATTTCTGTTTGGATATATAGCATATGTCCAAAATTTCAAACTAAGCCTTGACAAATTAAACCCTCGCTCTATTTGATGTGTGTTTGTTTGCGGAATATTCCAAGACTCAAAAGGGCTACCGTTGTTATCATCCTCCCAATCATCGTTATTTTATCTCTGTAAATGTTACTTTTTGGGAGTCTAAATCCTACTTTGATCTTATGGTATCTCCTACCTCACATGCCACTACGTATTCCCAAGCCTGTTGAGATTATGCATACCAATGAATCATGATAGGAAAGGATAACTCGTCCACTATAGGTATATCATCGACAATAACATACACATCCACTAACTCAGACTCAACCATCACTGCCCTATGTAGATCCTCCACCTTTAGATTTTAATATACCCATTACTCTATGGAAAAGTGTAACATCTGGGCCCGATTATCCATTGTATTTAATAAACCATGTATTGTTTGTGATTTTGTGCTCAATGGTTTATTAATGGATAACCTGTTGTTTCTTGGTTGTGTGTGGTTGTAGGTGGTTTTCTGTGCATCTGGTGGCAATCTGGGACCAATTTGGAGTCCGATTGGAGGATACACAGTCGTCTCGGTTTGCGTGCCATTTCTTTTTCTTTCCTTTCCTTTTCTTTTTCTTCTCCCTCACGTGAGCTCCTTCCCCACCACTTCCCCTGTCC
>JAMKQA010145834.1:0-16609 GCA_024699735.1 Posidonia australis | reverse complement strand
GATTTAACGATGTACGTAGCTACGAGGACAATTAGTCCTCGCAAAGTCCTCGTTATACTGCGTAGCGAGGAGTTTGCGTGGCATTTGCGAGGACTTCGCGAGGAACATTGTCCTCGCTAAACGTCGATTTTGTTGTAGTGATGTTAATGATCAAAATTGTGTTGAGCAAATTAGAATTGATAGATTTACATTCAAGAAGTTTTGTGACATGCTTCAATTCATAAGAAATCTCAAGTTTACGAAGAATATTGATGTTGATAAGCAGGTTATTATATTTTTACATATTTTGGCCCACCATATTAAAAATAAGATGATAAAACATAGGTTTGGTCAGTCCCGTAGAAAGTGTTAGTAGATATTTTAATAATGTATTACAATATTCTATCATAAAGACTGCAAAGTAAATTTTTGAAAAAACCAAAACTCACTCCTGAAGATTCCTAGGATGGAAAATGGAAGTAATTCAAGGTATCGAGTTTACTATGTAATTTCAATATTTTACTTAGGAAATAAAATTAATTTTTTAAATACAAATGTACTTTATTATAGAGTTGTTTAGGAGTTTTAGATGGAACACATATAAATGTTCGTGTACTTATTGAAGAAAAACCTAGATATCAAAATTAGAAGTCTGAAATTATAACCAATATATTGGGAGTTTGTTCACAAGACTTACAATTTATATATGTCTTATAAGATTGGGAAGGATCAGTAGTTAATGGAAGAGTGCTTTGAAATGCTATGACTAGAAGAAATGGGTTGGTAGTATCTCATGGTAGGAAAACAATTTATTTTTCATTTATATAAGTCAAGTGTTTATTAATTATATAACAATAATAATATTATTATTCGTTTTGTTGTATAAGGTTGCTATTACCTAGTAGACATTGGTTATAAAAATAGTGACAAAATTCTTGCACCATTTAGAGAGCTAAGATATCATTTGAATGATTGAAGTGAAGATTATCAACCAACTACTGCTTAATAATTTTTCAACATAAAGCATTCTTCAGTTAGAAACGTTTTTTTTTTTGTTAACGGTATTAGTATTTCTTTTAAAATCATATCATCAAAGTTACAACCCATTAACTTCAGTTAGAAATGTGATTGAGAAGTATTTTGACATCCTTAAGAAGAGATGGACCATATTCTTAGGAGTTTATCCTTTTATCCAATCAAGACACAAAATAAGATTATCATAGTTTATTGTCTTCTATAAAATTTTATATGAAAAAAATGCATATTGATTCCATTGAAGACAATGATGAAAATATGAGCCCAACAACAAACATTACATCAAATGAGTCGATTACTTCCATTGAGATTACACCAGAATGGACTACATTTAGGACAAATCTTGTCCAATCTATATTTCATACACGAATATAAATTGAAATCCTTCTATCTTGTTATATTTTCTTTATTTCAATTGCAATAACAAAATTTGGTAAATTATGTTATCTTTTATTATTAGACATGTGACTATGTTTTAGTGCAATTATTGATAACTACATATTTATTTGTTATATAAATGAAATTATACAAATATAATGTTTTTAGGTATAAAAGAAGAAGGAAGATGTCTTAGAACAATGCTAAATTAGTAGACCACCATGGGCGATGCTAAATTAGTTGAGATTATGCTTGATGTTGTGAATGAAGGACTACATAAAGCTGATAATGGTTTCAACCTTAGATTCCTCTAAGTAGTTAAGGAAGCATTATTCAAGTTACTTCCTAATACTAGGATTAAGGCTAAACCACACATTTAGTCCAGGGTGAAGACCACGAAGAAGAATTGAATTGCAATATATAATATGATGAATAACCATACTTGTAGGTTTGGAAATTTTACATGAGATTTTAATAAAGTATGTGTAGCTGCAGCTCTTGACATTTTGGAGTCATATTTACTGGCATTTACTATCTTATGAAAGAATGTATATGTTTTGTTCTTACACAAAAAATTGTTTCTACTTATTTTATTAATTAATATTTTTTATATCTCATAGATCTACAAGAAAGTATCCGTGTGGAAAAATAAATCATTTCCACATTATTGAGATCTTTACGTTATTTTTAAAGATGTCCAGACTTTAATTGATGTGATTAAGAGATCGATATTAAGGAAGGAGATAGATTGTTCCCTAGTGAACGAAACGACACTATAAACTAAAAATGAAATCCCTACTACGAATGAATAATATTTTAGCATTAAGAAAATTCAAAAAAGAGAAGAAAGATCCCTAAGTCAATTATTCAAGACATTACAGATGCAACAGTAGCGATTGCAAATCTAATAAAAATATGAACCGAAATATTCAGTAAAGCCATTAATGTGGACTTCGAAGTGTTTGAAACAAAGAAGAAGGTAAATGAAAAGAGAAAGAAACTTCCTTGTATTGCTGTGAACGAATGTTTTAAAGCAGTAAGAAATATTACTCAAAATGATAATAAAACTATTGTTTTTTTATTATTACTGATGATAAAAAGGAAGAACGGGTGAAAGCAGTGCTTAATGGTGGCATTTGATGTCGTTTCTTTTATTTATTGTAAAACTACTATATGTTAGTGACATTTGTTGATGTTTTCCAATCTGTCGTGAAACTATTACATTTTAGTGACATTTGTTGATAGTTTTTTATTGTATTGTGAAACTATATTTTTTGACAGTCTAATATTGTTATGAGTAAACATGAATTTGTTATTTTTATTTAACTTGTATGGGAAAAAATTATTTTATTTTTTTTAAAGATTAAGTAGTTGTTAATCATCCAAATTTTGTATTTCCATTCCAATTATGTTCTTATATACTAAACAATGGTAAAGAATTATCTGTTAATTCCACTCTACAATTCCATCGCATACCAAACGTAGAAATAGAATAACATTCCAAATTTTATTCTGTTGTACCAAATACAATATTAATGGTCAAATGCTCTAATCAATAGTTTAAACTCTAGAACAATGCGAAACTAGAGTAGGTGGTAAATGTGAATCTTATTTAGTATTATAATATGGTATACAATACAAGGTCTTTCATATCAAAACATGTCCATGTATCATAACGTTGCATTTGGTACACTAATTGGAATAAACTCTGGAATGAAATTTGGAATGGAATGGAATAGAATAGTTTTATTCCATTCTTATATTTGGTATGTAATGGAATTGTAAAGTGGAATTGACAAACAAATCCTTTCTACTATTTAGTACATAAGATCAAAATCAAAATAGAAATACAAAATTTGAAAGATTAAAAACTACATATTAACAAAAATATCCTATTAATCTGAAAAAAAATTAAAATAGTTTTTTCCTATACATGTAGAATAAAAATGACAAATTCATGTTTACTCTTGACATTAGACTACCAAAAAATATTATTTCACAGTATACCAAAAAAATCAACAAATGTCACTAAAATATAGTAGTTTCACAATACACAAAAAAACTGAATTATGTTTCCCAAAATGCATAAAATAATTAACTTTCTTTAGACAAAATTAAAAACATTGTTGTAAAATAATTAACTTACTTGTCAAAAATACCAAAATAATAATTAACTTAAAAAATAAAAACAGTTTGGTACTTTTGGTTCTGGAAAAACTTCAATGGTTTCTGGAGTAACTCCAATCATCATCAAAACAACTCTGATGGTCACCATTGTAACTCTGTTCGATGTTGGATTAACTTCAACGATTGTTGGAATGATGTCGGTCGCCAACAAAGTAATTTCGACCACTATCGGAGTCACTCTGGCGAATTTTAGAATTGTTTCGACTATGATCGATGTAATGTCGACCATCATCAAAAATGATTCTATAATATATAATAAATTATAAATTTTAATCATCCAAATATTATATTTAATTTCTATGTAATTTATTTACAATATAATTTAATTCCATATAATACATTACATTACAACTGTACCAACCTAACATTGCCTAATTGTATTATTATTCTTGAAATGGAAGAGTTAAGAGTATGCTCTCTTTGTTGGATCGTTCTGGCCACTGACTGATTATTGACTATTTAGTACAAGAGAGGATTCACGTGAAGGGCAAGGACAATGTAAGCAAAAATAAACGAAACTATGCATCGGAGGAATAGATTAGGAGTTGTTTTTAAGCACAAGGCCATGTTATTGTTACGACACATGATTAATGTATAGAAATGGTGCATGCATTAGTATCAAAACAACATGGGCTCTTGAATTCATCGTTAATTATGTATTAAGAGAAGGATTTGCTTAGATTATGACAAGTGCATGTAATCTCCCTTTTTGCTTTCTTTTTTTATTTCAAAAATCCTCTTGCTTGTAAGTGATTGTTGGATGAAAATTTGAAATTGATGCAAAAAAAGAAGAAGCAAACTCTTTGAAGAAAGGTATAGCACCACTGTAACTGTAACACAGAACAAGTAGAAGAGTAAATGGTTTTCAATGGGTGGGCGAATTACTCTTCTAAATTCCATTCTATCCACTTTACCTGCTTGCTCTCTCTCTCTCTCTCTCTCTCTGTTATCCTTCTACCAAAGGAAATGGAAAAGAAAACTGAACACAATCAGTAAAGGATTTCTGTGGGAAGGTGGAAATAATAGGACAAGTGGCTATCACTTGATGGATTGGGATCACGTCTTCCATGATAAAGAGCAAGATAGACTTGATGGTATTGTAAGCACCAAGTCCTTTGGCATTACACTTCAAGGCAAATGCCTTCTGGCACCTCCTGAAAGGAAGTGATGGCCTCTTTGATGGTGCAAGATCCTCAGAGAAAAGTACTTATGCTTATGGTAGATGCAGTGGTTTTGCAGACACTAGCACTTACCATCTTCCCCCCACCCCCTTCTTGAAAGAGATGAAACATTTGTTTCTTGACCTTAGCTATGGCAGTTCAGTTAACATTGGATCTGGCAACTCTGCACTCCTTTGGGATCCTAAATTGGCATGAGGAGGGCCCTTGTAAACACCAATCCCCTGACCTTTACTTCATAACTAAGAACAAGAAGCTCACTTAATCGTGCCACTTCTCTCTGAGATTCTCAATTCTGTGATCGTTTCAAGTAATATCTCAACTTCTCTGTGTCGGAAAGTTTCCGTTTTGTTACACATCACTAGGAGCATCCACCTTTCCCCGATTTCTATACCTTTCCTTGATGAGTTGGTTAATCTACTTGAGTTGGTTTACGCCAAAATTGATGTTTATTATACCTTGGTCCTCAAGACATCTAAAAAAAAAAACCTTTTTCTATACCTTTTCCTTGGCTAGAAATTAGTCAACTTGCCAGTTGCTGTTATATAGTCCACAATCAGAGGCTAAATAAACAACATCGACCAACAATGACACTTCACATGGGATTTAAGATGAACACGTTGCTTCTTAACAAGACCTCAACCGAGTTATTTTATTTCATAGCAAAACTTTTCACATTAGCCACGTGGCCTTTGTTTTTTGGGAAAACCCTATCATGTTATAACACTCCCTCCGTTTGAATTGGGGTTAACACAGAGAAAGTAGGGATAAAATGTTGATAGCTCTTGTTTATTTCGAGGTTAATTAAGATTATTTATGGAATTAACCTTGAAAAAAGTTTAACTTTAGGGTAGAACTGAAACAAGATCGATCTTGATTTGACTCCAAATTATCCCCATCATAAATTTACCCTAACCATAACCCCACAATCACTTTTTTTAATTAGGGAAAAAAAAATTCTCATGACCATCCTTTTTATCTCTTTCCCTTTAAATATCCCATCCACCACTTTTTGTCCTTCATATTAATTGATATATTTTTAAGTAAATTCGTATTTGATTATTTTAATGTTTTAAAATTTGATTGTGTTACGTACTATAGTATTAGATTGTGTTTACATTAAGTTAGATTGAATATAGAAATATTTTGAGATACGATAGGAATATTTAATTTATTATGATTTGTATTTGAATTTGGATCCAACTATCATTGTTTAAATATAAAAATTCGAAATTAATTATATTTAAATTAGAAAAGTGAATCTATATGTATGACTCAATAGATGTTATTTTATCAAACACGATCCAAGAAAATTTTGAGTAGGTAATTTTCTTTCTAAATTATTTTTTTGAATGATTCAATTATTCTTATAACTTTGAAAGTTCTATTTTCCTATGTACGATAATATCTATTTTACTGTGACATTTATTGTTAAATTTGTGTTAATGGTAGTTTCGTCCTCTTAAGGGAAGTTATTAAAATTATCCCTTGTTACGTATATTGAGTCTAACTAGAAAGAAAGAGGCAAAGTATTTTTTTTAATCAAATAGTCTCCAAAGATAAACTAGTTTAACCTCATCCAAGAGCTACTTGTCTAAAAGAGGGTGTGAAACTAGAGTCTGCTGTAGACGTGAAGGATTAAAAGATCTTACCTTTAAGATCTTTAAAAAAAGAGGATAAACATACACTGTTGAGCATTAAAAAAATGATAATATGAATACTGTGAAGTTTTATCATACTTTAAGGATTAAAAGTATGTTGTAGACATGAGGGCCAATGAGATTACAAAAGTATTTTGAAGACATTATCGTTTTAAGATTCGTTTGGTAGAGATTCAACTTTCGAATCTAATTGTAGAAGTTAATTTCTGCTAAAAATTGTCATACCTTAACTTCTAAAAATATAACGGAATTAATGTTTTAAAAGCTACATGTTTCTTAGAAGTTGGTAGTGTTTGATAGAATTGTTGAATCATTGTAACTTTTAAGAAGAAGTTATAAGTTCAAAAGTTATCTAAAAACTTTACCAAACGAAGCCTAAGAAGAGTAGGATAAATACATAATATTTTTCACTCTAATGGGCCTTAGGTCCAAAATGTGTCAGCAATCTTTTAAGACATGGAGAAATTTAATGATGGATTTCTTCCATCCTTCATAAAAGAAAAAAAAAACCAACCTAACACTCTAGACAGCAGCAACACACTGAGGTCTAAGAAGGGTAAGAACGCTCTCGACGGCTGCTGATGCCAAGCTAAAATGCTAAAGCCACCAAAAGAATAAACAATGATGTATTTATTTTTAGAAATGCACATAAGGAATGAATTTATGTTATTTTTTTCTCCAGTGGTCTAATAAATCTGAATGCCAAAGACCAAGACTACTTGTATAAATCCTAGGTCCCAACAATTCCCTAAATCAGAAATAACATAATATTTAGAAATTCTATGATCTGTCAAAATATTATTGTCATTATTATCTCTCAAATACCTTCTTAGGCAGAAAACATTAGTTCAGCTACCCCAGATGTTGACATATCTACTGAGATTACCAGCATGCAGCAAGAATAGGATAGAACTAAAACTCACATGGCCACCTAAATTATTGCATCCTCCATCGGAATACCATCTGTGGTCACCTTTGCTGCAACACCAATCCCCAACGACACATAATCTACTACATGTAGATTGTGGTTCAACTAATGATTGAATCTTTTAGTTTGATTTTAAATTAAAAGACTTCTTGAAATTTTATGTATCTGATCTATATAATCCAGAACTTATTTTGTTACAATTGTGGCCCTTTTAGACTATTTGCATCAGAAACATTATTTTTGTACTTTTATGCTTGATAGTGGTGTCATAGTTAAATATCTATTTAATATATAAACTACTGTTTAAAAAAAAAAAGATTCCCTAAATCCTCGTTTGGACCAATATTGAACATGAGGAAATCATGTTCAGTCCATCAGTATTGTCGTACATACCACCATCAAGGTAAAAGAACTGGACATACACTAATGCATTTTGCCACGTTTTGTTACGAGAAGAAATGATATTTACTGCATCTCAAGAGCCTTTTTCTATACCTTTCCTAAACTAAAAATTAGTCAACTTGCCCCTTGAGATTATATACTCCATAATCACAGGCTAAATAACCACTAGGTGACAGGTACCATCGACCAACAATGGCACTTTACATGGAATATGCGATAAAACGCGTTTCTTCTTAACAAGGCCTCAATCATAAAATGCACCCATCAAATGGAAGTGCGGTTTCTGTAGTATCAGCTGCAGGCAATGATGCACATCACATCACGAAACCTTCCAAAAAGAAATTCACTGCCTACCAAGGCAACCACAAGGAACACCCAGGAAAAATGTTTCCATTAAAAATCAACCATTATTCCGTTAACAAAAAAAATCAACCATTATTTGCAGAGATGGCATGCAGTCTCCACCCAAATTAACATTAAGAGAAAGGGTGGCACCAACCACCATAACAAGAATAGACTACCACAACAGGTTTAAAATCCCTTAGTACAATCTTTCTTACATACCGAGGAACCACAAGAAGCAAGCAAACTTAAATTAATTACATCGTACTAGTGGACTTAGCAAATGAATGAGTCCACATAAAACCAAACTCAAAAATAAGGACACAAAAAAAAAGAAATATGTACCTGATAACAAACGGGGATTCTCTCTTTATATAGGAACAAAGTCCATTGCCAACCCGTGACTGAGGATGGGAATCTAGAACTCTCAGGAGCCCATATACCTGTAGTTTTCCATGCACCTGTAGTTGTCATGCACCCTGTGCAGAGATCTGGTCGACATGCCCAAAGTTACGGGGAGGCTTGGGACTCCACTCGGTTCGGCCCCTCAGGATCTCAGCGCCACTCTCTAGCTTTAGCAGGTGCTGACACTCAATGACTGTGTCGGAGGCTCTGTTGCAGTTGGTAGAAATGGCAGTAAGAGACTGCAGAATGCTGTCCCTTTCACATTCCCTCCTGTACTCGAGAGTCATGCTAGCTAGCTCATGATTCTCAGGAATTGAGACAGGAGCGCTCTGCATAATTAGGAACAAATGTTAATAATTGTAGTATTATCATTCAAGGTTATAGGTTTATGGCAAATGTTGTTCTTTCTTTGCATAAAACTTCGTGTATCTATGAAACAAAAGGATGCAGGTGTACAAGACTACATGAATGGTGATGCCAGTTGTCCATGAGTTACAATCATTTTGAGATTACAAACTGCAGATGAGCAAATGATGGGGAAAGGTGAACGTCTCTAGTATAGCACATACAGTCATCATATTCCATGGACCCCAGCACCATGTGCTTTGCCTGTGAAGGCACTGTGCCAATTGGCCATGTGGATAAGGTAGCAACTCCAGTGGACTATTTGAGCAAAGAGACTCATAATTTCGCTTTAACCATGGTTCACACACCACTATTGAACCTGGCTAAAAAGAAATATAACACTGCTATCTAGACAAAGACTAAAGCATAAGTTTTTTCTTTAAGCCGTGAGTCAGCCAAAAGAGAATGTTGTGAGGGAATCCTTGACAAGAGGCTGCAAGTGCATTACAAATCAGCTCCACATAGCGTGTTCAAATAGAAAGAGAGGCTCTCTCTCTCTCTCTCTCTCTCTCTCTCTCTCTCTCCGTGTGCATGTGTGTGTGTATTTGTGTGTGACAGCCTACACAATGATAATCCATGACAAGAGGCTCCCTCTGTATGTGATTGAATAAAAAGGTAGAATCTCTACCTCTGTGTGTAACTTGATCTTTCCATATTATCAGGTTAAACAAGAAGAAAAACTCATTACTGAATAATAAGGCAAGCAAGAAACAGTTCACTTGACTGCAGTTATCCTCAATAATAAAGTACATTTAGCATAGCAGTGCTGGAGATTTACGTGGAATACTGGAATGGATAATAATCAAGAAGATCAAGTCCTGAACTATACAACAAGACAAACCTGATTTGCATTTTCAATTAAAGTCATACAGGTTAGACACATCTGATACATTTTTTGGGCAAAGATATCCAAGTGCTACTCTGCAAGACAGAATATGCATACAGACACAGCAGGAATGTGAAAACATGATTTGTAAACTATAAGCTAGATTATAAAACAAAAATCCTTGATGAGTATGCTGTTTACAGACAAAATATTACATGTTTCTAGAATAAAAGGAATCATCTAAAAAAAGAGAACCACATGGACAGAACAGAGATTGAATACCTCAAGAATCCAGCCAATGTACTTAACATTGTTGACATGCTGATTGACATCCATGTCACTCCAACGAGGCTGTGGTTCAAATAAAAACATGACTCAGCTGGATTCAATTCGAGAAAAAAATACAGAAGAAAACAACTTCACAAGAGAGAATTTGCATACCGTTAATCCTTTCCGGACATAATCAGCAGAATAATCATCTAACTTCTGAAGTTTTCTAGTGTCTTCATCAGCAATAGCAACACGATCAATAAAGTATGGCTCTATTTCTGCTCTGACTTCCTCTGGTATTTTCGACAGCTTCCTGGTGTTTTTATTCATCATCACCCACACACTGGACAATGGATCCAAAAGCAAAAAATGAAAGTTCAGATGTTAGCTTGATCCTAAATATGGTGTGCTAAGATTTGCAAAACATTATAATACTGAAAATAGAGTAAAATGCATTACCTAGTGGCTCGTGTGATAGTTTGTCCTGTCCGGCTATCACGGACATGCCAATCACGACGCATCCCATTTTTACCCGATGCATTAGCCCATGTATCCACCTCAACAACATCTCCCCTGCAAATACCAGAACCAAGACATGATTAAGCCATAAGTTGTCGTTGTGATCTCATGATTGCAAAGATCTAGCAGTCTGCAATACAAGTGGAGCAAACGATAAATGTAAAATATAAAAATATTATGACTTCAACTGTCCATTCAATTAATGTTTTAGGAAAAAGATATACCCCTGTTTTGATGCTGGATATGCTTCCCAACCGTTTGGAATATTTTATCTTCAGCTTTTCAACTTAACATAAAAGTGCCATCTCAGAGCAAGTAACTTTTGACTGTGTCTGGGTTAATGAGGAGGAACAAGAGACATATGTACCCTCGTCGATGAGATGAGGCAGCAATATCTCAGGTCAATGCTTTATAAAAAGCCAAAGGATAACACTATGAAATTTGAATTTTAATCGAACTACTACAGCCCCAATGAAATATAGCTTAACAAAAGTTATAATAGCAAGAAATGTAGCATCTCTTGAACTACCAGAAGCAAAGTTGCACATCAACTGCAAATACAATTAACAGCATTAAATGAAATTAAGTAGCAAGTTTTTTTTTGAAAGGTAATTAAGTAGCAAGTTTGATTTTCTCTTATATGGGGTGGCTAGCAAGTCTCATTTCGATATGTATTTTTAAAGACCTACAAAACTATTTGTCCAGGGCACCAGATATCAAAGTTTATTTCATGCCTGATCAACCTCGGAATTTCATGCACAGAATAGAACTTATCCTTGTTTTCAAAGAGGTACTTCTGAGTTTCAAGCAATTCAGCTGAATGGGCCACATGTATATTTAATAACCGAATAAATATCAAAACGTAGCATGTTCAGGTGAAGCATTGTGACAATCAAAATAAATAAAAGATACTTCAAAAAGAACATTGTGGTTGGTGAACAATTCTAAAAATAATCACGGAGATTCTGAGAGGGGCATCTCACCATGAAGGATAGTGATCCACCAGAACTTGCATCTTTGTAACAACCCAAATCAAATTTCTCTTACTCATTTCTGGTGTAGCACCAAACCCGTTGCCCAGGAGTCCTGCACTTCTCACATGGTTGAGTGCTGTTTCCTATAGTTTATAAAAGATGTGGTTATTTAACTGCATTAAAAAAACAATGTATATACTAGTGCAGTCCCTGACCTGTAAATGATTCATTAATGTCTCTATAGAAGCTGTTCCATCAGCCCCAATCTCATAGGACCTGATAGAGAAATTCTGCCTGAATACAAGATTACCCGGAATGATACTTCCAAAGTTGAATGCATCAACCAACATATCTGGGCGTTTCGGCTTCCAATCAGTAAGAGTCAGCTGCTTCTCGGCAGCCAAAAAGATTGTGGTGATTGCGGCAAGAAGCACACTCCAGTCTGGCAGTTGGTTGTAGAACGTCCTCGAAGTGGATGATGGAAGAACATTATCCTCGGCCTTCGAGTCATTGGATTTCAAGACCTTAGTGCCATTGACCTTGGGAACTGCTTGCGCATTCACTTTTACCTGCATGCTCCCAGAAGTAGAAAGGGATTTGGACTTGATGCCCCGAGAATCCAAGCTCTCTGGTCCTCCCGCAAGTGACATTGATGCTTTCCCCGACACGGCAGAAGAGGAGGGTTGCACATGGTAGAAGGCTGAGGCAGCAGCAGCTGCGACGACCATGATGTGGAATGAACAAAACTAAACCACCCAATTCGATATGAGATGTACCCAGACCTAAAAACTGAAGAAAAACACAATAAGCTCCGTTAGCGATCAATTATTTAGATGGCTCACTCCTACCCCCTTCTCAAAATCAAACCTCTTTTTCGCATAAGGAGGACAAGCTTCATTACGAGATAATATATGAGACACAAAATTCAAGCTTTCTTCAAAACTCAAGAGGGGAAAAAGGGCAAGCATTGCAAAAATCAAAACGACAAAAAAAATGTATATTTGCGCCTCAAAAGCACCGAACGCAAAACATTCTCCGCCAACTTGCAACCACAAAAGCAGATCACCTAACCGAGCAACCAAAACACAACGTCACACAAACAAAAAAAAAAGAGGAAAAAGGAACCACATAAACCAAAACGAACCAACACCACCTCCAGATAGACCTCTAAACCTCTAGACTCCACATGTATTTCATGTAAACTTCCGAGGAAAAAAAATTCAATCAAACACAAGGATAATCCACCCAGATCCAAGCGGGAGCGTCCAATTAAAACAACAAATCCAAAGAGAAACGAGAGAAAAAGAGACAGGAATGCTGAAGTTGAACCGAAACGTACCAGACAAGGCTCTGCGGATCCACACGACCGCAGTGGAGAATAGAATCGAAAACTAGGGTTTCTTCTTCTGCTGGCTGCTGCTGCTGCTGGCTGCTGCTGCTGCTGCTGCTGCGGACAGGGAGGAAGGAAGAGAGAGAGAGAGAGCTGGAAATGCGGAGAAGTTGTGGTCGCGGACGTCCACGGGGGCAGCTCGACTTCCACCACCTTTCCCTCGCCCAATTTATAGTCCTACTGGCACCACCTCCAGCTCACTCTGCAAAACAATTCCCATGGGACACGTGGTGTATTTACTCCCCATTCGATAAAATAATTTTGACCAGCGATGGCAAATGTGTAAAATGAGGAGCTTCCTGAATAGAGATTTCCATTTGTACATTATTGTGACCCGTTGTTAGTAGGAAGACACACAAGAAGAGTATAATATAATTAGTAGTTTCTAGATAATTACCATGTAGTTCGAATTGCAGTGCATCCACCTAACCCTCATCATATTAGATTATCATTAGTGAGAATTTTATCATGAATTGTAAATTAAACAAATATTTAAACTTTCAAAAGATTTACAGATTTTCAAATACACTTTCTAAATTTAGATCGCAAATCATCATCTTTCAAAACACCATAATAACTTTTAATCGAAAACTCCTTATTAGAGATTAGAGTCTATAGTAGACAATTCTCCCTGCCTCACAAGTTAGTGAAATCCGTAAAATTTATGCATTTATGTAATTCAAGTGAAGAGGAGCAAAGGGATTCGATATTATGTAGTGGAAATGTATCTAGTTACCAATCAATATAACTTTTCATCATTTTCTTCATAATATATTCCTGATTTCAAGATAAAGAGTATAAATATGGTTAAGTGTATTTCAAACTAATATTATCCGTCCATTTGTTTTCCCAAAAGGTTTTTCCTCCACTATTTAAGAAAAAAGAAGTTAATATGTTTATAATAGAGAAATACTTTCGTAGTTTCATCCATTAGAGAAAGACCCTCTTCGAGGCTACATTAAGTAAAGAATCAAAATTATTATGAATAAGATATCTACATGTAACCAGTGTTGACCACTTCAAACATAAGTTATTAGCCAATAATTGCCAAAGTAATTTATTTTTCAAGACTATACTAAATTTTTTAATATCGATTATCTCAAACTCATCTTACTCTTTACTACGACATATGTTTTGTCACTTGGCCAAATAAAATCCGTTTGAAATGTAGCATTAATTTTCCAAAGAAAACATCGACGAATATGATTAATTTCCAATCCTACCTTCTTAATTAAATGATGCACAATCAAATAATAAATAGGAATAGCAAAGAAAACTAAGTTAATCAGGGTCAGTCAATCCCCAATTGACGAGTATTTAGCTTTCTAAATGTTTAGTTTAGTCGTAACTCTATCTAACACAAGGGTCCAATCATTATAAGAGACTTTCTTATGATACAACGGCAACCCTAAGTACTTGATTGGAATAGACGTATTAAAGCAATCCAGGATGGCACAAAATCTATCAATTGATTGCTTAGGGACACGAATTCCTGTGATGGAGGATTCATTAAAGTATATTTTTAATCCAGAGTAAGCTTGGAAACAACATAATATTCTTTTCAATTTGATAATACAATCCTCCAGAAAAAGTAACAAAAAGGAAGGTATCATCAGCATACTGAATATTTAAAACCTCTGACCTAGAATGTGGGTATTGAACATCCTTGATTAGATTATTTTGTTGCCCCAACATTAACATCTTATTAAGAATGTGGGTAGCTATAATAAATAATAATGGAGATAAGGAGTCACCTTATCTTAAACCATTTGAGGATCCAAAGAACCTTAGTCCTTTTAGTGAGTCAATGAGAAAGTCTTAATTGACATTGTCAAAAGCTTTCTCAAAATCTAACTTGAACATAAAACCAGAGATTTGTGATATATGCATCAGGTGAAGGGGTTCCTAAGTCACAAGAAAGCAGTTACTAATATTATGCCTTGGAAGGAAGACACTTTGTGAGTCATCCATTGCGTAACTGAGAGCAGGACAAAACTAAGTAGCCAAACATTTAGAAATGATATTGTAGTTATTATTAAAAAAACTGATAAGATGGTACTCTCGAATTCTCTCTATCTTAGCCTTCTTAGGAACAAGAGTAATAAATGTTTGATTGATGCTATGCAAAACATTCAAATAATTCGAATAATGGAAGAATTCAAACATATTAATAACATCAATCTTAATCTCTTCTAAAAAATGATAATAAAAACACAAAAGAGAACTATTAGGAGTTGGGGACTTTTCCACTGACAAGGAAAATACACTTTGCTTAATTTCTTTTTTACAAAATGATATTTCAAAAATATTTGGTTTATAGATCTTAATAGGCAACAAGACTTCCCAATTTAAGGCAATCTTAGATCTAGCTAACTTGTTAAAAAGAGATGTAAAGTATTTCTCAATGACATTACAATTTATAGCTGGAGAATTAGTGAATACATCTACCACCAATAAGGAGGAAATAAAATTAATCATTCTCTTAAGATTTACCATTTTATAGAAGAAAGAGGTGTTTAAATCATTTTTCTTTAACCATTGAATTTGACAACATTGCCTCCACTAAATCTCCTGCTCCAGTAGGATATTCAAATATTCAAATCTAAGATCTTGTCTTTTATTCCAAGCTTCCACAGAAAAAGGATTTGTTTCAACCTAGATGTCCATAAGTTGAACTAGATTTTCAATTCTAATCAACATAACTTGACGATCATCCCTCCTACTGTGTAGTCAGACTTTGATTGTAACTTTGATAACCTTCAACTTATGAGAGAGTCTAGCGATTGTACAAGTGCTCGAGGGTAATTCCTGAAGATTGTTTTTAATTCAATTTTCAAAACATTCCTTAAACAACCAAGATCTATAGAATTTGAATGGAAAAGGATCCTAGACAAGAGATAGATTATCAAGACATATGACTATATGATTAGATATAATTCTGGTTTTACTCGTACAAATGTATTTAGGGAAATGAAAATCTCGATTAGGAGAATCAGAAATACATTCAACTTCACCATAGTGACATTCTACTGAAAATTGGACTAAGTGTAGCGATAATAAAATCATGAATCTTGTCTTATAATATTTGTCATTTTAAAAAAAAAATAATTGGAGCAAGTGTAGCGATAATAAAATCTGTTTATTCACGAGGAGCGGCCATCGTTTTTCCATGCGATAATAAAATATTGTCAGATAATTAGACATTGAATACAATCCCTGGCTGTGAACAATTTATACGATTATGATTGCGATATTTATGATATATTTAGCTCTCTTGTCGTTAACCCTGGTCTTGATGAAAGTAACCGGATAAATTTAGGTGAACTACCAACATCCTGCATTACTTGCTTTCGTCTGTGACTTCTCTGTTCAGCTCAACAAATACATGAAGCTAAACTACAATATACGACGACTATTTTGACTGGTAATGGAAGGAGAAAAGGCACATATTTTGCTATCTTTTGCTCTGTTGTTCTGACCGTGGGAAAAGTTTTATTCGATGCCCATTGTCCACAATCACAACTACATGATTGAACAATTGAATATTAAGTAAAACAAACAAAAAACACGTTCAATAGTTAGAAGCTGGCCACAGAAATAATCTGGTAAACGCAACAAAACTTCTGAAAATAAAACTTTTCCAACTCTCCCGCAGACAAGGAAGGCAGTTGAATTGCCACACCTGCGGTACTGAAATGAATTAATGGGAACAGTTGTTCATCAGTACCTA
>JAMKQA010145833.1:0-12657 GCA_024699735.1 Posidonia australis | reverse complement strand
GTTACCTGTTGTATCACATTTGGGAGAGAGGTGTGTCTTTGAAAAGTTTGATATGGCTAACTAAGTTTGTGTCGATTTGTTTGGTGAAAAATGAATGTTTCCTGGAAAATTAAACTAATTGCTGCATTAAAAACGAATATATTCTAATTTATCTGTGTTTTAAGTTTCTCATACACATCTTAAAGAAAATTTTAACTTAAAACTTCTCTCTTCACAGTGAAGTGATATGGGGAAAATGAAAATCACTCAAAGTTCTCTACTATTGCCAGTTGTTTCCTCATGTCTTTGAATTTTTTTTTTCTTTTTTATGCAAACTTAAAGTTTCTTTATGTTTATTTTTTCATATTTTACTACCTAATGTGTTTTTGTTTACGATAATTGTTGAGATAATGAATTCTTTTATAATCAACATTTGTTTAAATAAAAATATTTATAATTTGGTTATTTTCATTTTCCTTTTATTATCTTTTCTTAATTAATTAATTTTGCATTTCATGTTTTTAATTTTAAATGTATTCTAAACATGACTGGACCATAATTTTTGAAACTACGAAGCAAAAGAAGTGGCTGAAACTAGACTTTATCACTTAAACTTGGTGCCATTCAAATGTACATACTAAACTTGTTTATTTCCTGAGAATTCTGTGGAGTTTGGTTGAAACCTATTATATAAAAAATAGACATGCCATGCTTTGTTTCTGCATGAAGTCTCTGTATTTTGCTTCCTTACTTTTTCCCTTTGCTTTCTTCATCTCGATTTTTAAATATATCTGATAAGTGGTAGAAAAGAAGTGGATACTCATGGAACTCCTAAACCCCATAGATAAAGTAGAGGTCCTAATTATTTTGAGTTGAGCAGAAAGCTTACTCGTGAGTTATGTGTCTGGTCTAAATTGAACTTATATTGGGTGCTTGAACCTTTTTTTCTTTCCAGCTTTTAGTGACCACATTTTTCTAGAATTAGTTAAAAATAGCTTTGGGAGATTTGGATCTTTAATAACCATATATTTAAGTCAAACAGCGAAATCTGAGTTTTGAATGGGAGTTTTGATGCAATGTTGGTTGAATGTGTAACCCCAAGGGTTCACCTAGTTAAGATGTTTATGATTCCTTTTTCTGCTTATGAGGTATTTGAAATGATCACTATGGATAAAATATAACTGCCTTCCAACCTTTTGTTTTTCCCTTACTTCTGAGGCACCCAATATAGCATTTATTTTCAAAAAAAAAAGGAAGTTTAGAATCATGGCTCCTGATTGACTCCTCAGGTCTGATGCAACTCGTACAGGACTGGGTTATCAGAAGATACTTCCATTGAGTCAAGCTAATTCTGTAGCTCGTCAGAGATTTTCTATCTCTTGTAATGTAGTTGGACTATGTGAAGATGTGTGTCCAGGTATCTGCTCTGTATAATGTGAGATATGTCCTGTTTATAATTTCTGTTTTTAGTTGAAAAAAAGTTTTGAATGCTCATCTGATACTCATGAAGAATGTTCTAATCTTCTTCCATTCTCCTCACTCAGCAAGCTTCTTTTGTTTAGGTGCATGTTATAATTCATTGCTTGCTTATGTTGTAGAATCAGAAAGGGTGGAACGGGAAAGAAAAGGAGATCTTGATCAATATGAGCATATGGATGTAGTAGGAAACAAGACAAGCAGATCTCTAGCAGTTAAAAAGGTTGTCATTAATTGCTCTGAGGCTCTATCTCATAAAATTTGTGCTTTAGAAGCATTCTTAAATCTATCAATGAGAAATGGTTTAATCTGTCATATTGTTTATGCAGTACAATGGGACTGCTGAAGAAGAAGCGAGTTTGATAAGGCCAATGCCTGTTTTGCTGAGGACAATTGATTACCTTCTGAATTTTGCAAATCAACCTTATAATGACGAGTTCCTAGGCGTCTATAATTTCTTGTCAGATAGAATGCGAGCAATTCAGATGGATTTGAGGATGCAACATATCAATAGTCAGCATGCTATAGTCATGCTGGAGTATATGGTCTCTTTTTTAGCTTAATTTGTAAAGATCCTTTTTTTTTTATAATTTCAAACATAATTTGTAATGCTTCCTGTTCTTTTTCCGATCATAGACAAGACTTCATGTCATTGCTATGCATGAGTTGTGCGAATGCAAGAAAAGAGAGGGCTTTTTGGATGGGTTTGACTCACGGCTTGTCATTGAGCAGATAAAGGAAACCTTACTTGAGCTATTCCAAATGTATGATGATCAGAGGAAGAAGGGAATCAGTTTGTTGACAGAGAAAGAATTCCGTGGTTATTATGCACTTCTCTATCTTCACATCCACCCTGGAGACAAAGTGAGTCTCTTTTTGGTTTTGCTTCTGCGAGATAGAACACCAAGAAAGTTATTTGTTAACTGCATTAACTCTTCATGCTAGGTGGTGTCTGATGAAATGTTTCTTAGTTTTGCAAAGATGACTTCTGAGATAAAAGGTTCACGAGAAGTTCGTTATGCTAATTATGTTGCAAGGTGTCTTGTCTGGTTTATTGTTTGGTTATTTCTCTAATATGCTCTACTTATCTATCTCTATATCCTCATGCCTTGTGCATTTTTTTATTTTTCTAGTAAACTGAATCTCCCTGTGTACCTTTTCAGAGCTTGTAGGACTGGCAACTACATTGGCTTCTTTCAACTTGCAAGAAAAGCAACATATCTTCAGGCTTGCTTGATGCATGCTCACTTTGCAAAGGTGTCTATTTCTTGTAGATGTACTCTGTAATGTTGCCATGAATGATAAAGCTGGTCAGAAGTATCATCTGGTGTTCCTTGCAGTCTTTAGTTCTAGTGATACCATTATGTGATGATTAAAATTCTGAAAAAACTTGCAAGTAATTACTACTGAGAAACATAATGATCACATGCATATTATTTATTGTAAAATGACTTTTCAGCCTGAATTTTGAAATTATACACATGATAGAATTCCGCCAGCTGAAGTTCTCATTTGTGCTGGGCACTGAAATAATTAACAAAGTGTATCGTCTGTTTTCCAGCTAAGAACTCAGGCCCTTGCTTCTCTACATGGTAGCCTACAGAATAACCAAGGAATCCCACTTGCTCGTGTTGTTTCACAGCTTGCAATGGAGGTTATTATTTAGTCTTCTTTCCATTAGTTATTTACTTGTATTCATGCAAGTTGACCTTTAATTTTACTTTCTTCAGGGTGAAGACATAAAAAGCCTTCTAGAGTATCATGGCTTCACGATGGAGATGTATGACGTGAAATATTTGGTGAAAGGAAGCCTATTTCTTAACAGTGATGTGCATTATCCAAGTAGATGTTCGAAGCTTATTCACCGGAAGAGGTCTAGAAGGATCATCGATGACATGTCCTCTGATCCAACCAAACCAGTCACTAGCATAGAAAAGGTGATCCCATCAGATACAAAGGAGATACTTGCCTATAGAACAACTGAAATTCCTACAGTTTCTGATAGGAGAAATGAACCTGCTGTAAATTTGAAAGCCACGTCTTTCGATCCAGCCAGTACACTCATTTGCAGAGAAAAGGCAACCCCATCTGATCTGAAGGTGATGTCTGTACAAAGACCAACTGACTTTCCTACCATACCAGATATGAAAAACAAATCCATGTACAGAATGTCTCGTATTGCTGGTGTCCCAGATTTGAGGGGGAGGTCTGCCTATGGAACAACTGGCATTCCTACTGTTTCGGATAGGAAAAATGAACATGTTCACACAATGTCTGATATTTCTTCCATCCCTGATTTGAAAGCAGAGTCTATTGATCCAGCCAATACACTCTTTAGCAGAAAAAAGGCAATCCTGTCTAATCTGAAAGTGACGTCTGCACAAAGACCAACTGACTATCCTACTGTACCAGATATGAGAAACAAATCTTTACACACAATGTGTCATATTCCTGGTGTCCCAGATTTGAGGGGCAAGCCTGCCCATGGAACAACTGAAATTCCTACTGCTTCGAATAGGAAAAATGAATATGCTTACACAATGTCTGATATTTCTGCCATCCCAGATTTGAAAGTGAAGTCTATTGATCCAGCCAATACACTCTTTAGCAGAAAAAGGACAATCCCATCTGATCTGAAAGAGCTGTCTGCACAAAGAGTAACTGATTTTCCTATGGTGTCAGATATAAGAAATAATTCTGTGCTCATAATGTCTCATATTCCTGTTGTGCCAGATTTGAAAGGCAGGTCTGCCTATAGAACAACAGAAATTCCTATGGTTTCGGATAAAAGAAATGAATATGTTCACACAATGTCTGATTTTCCTGCTGTCCCAGTTTTGAAAGTCAAGTCTATCAATCCAATCAACACACACTTTAGCAGAGAAAAGGCATCCCCATCTCATCTGAAAGAGACATCTGCACAAAGAGCAACTGACTTTCCTACCATGCCAGATATAAGAAATGAATCTGTACACACAATGTCTCATATTCCTGCTGTCCCAGATTTGAAAGGTGAATTTGCCTGTAGAACAATCAATGCCTCTACTTCTGATGCTATTAAAAAAATGAAGGCAATTGACATAACATCATCTAGTCCATGTGGTGAAAATGATGATAGATCTGCAGATTCATTTCAAAATGGCCTAGATGGTAACCCTTTTGTTGGTAGTGATGCCCAATTTGGAAAATCTGATGTATCTAGACATGAAATTGAAGAGCCCTCAAAGCATGTGGATGGGTTGTTCGTGCAAGTAGAGACGTTTGGAAACTTAACTTCAGATTCCACTATGGAGTGTCCTGTTCCTCATGAGGCATTAGGCTATGTCAAAGAGAATGATGAATTAAAATGTGCTAGTTCAAAACTGAAAATCATTTTAAGGTATTTATTCTCTCAAATGACTTTACTATAGTACTTTATGTAGACTGAGATAACTAGCCTTGCATCTTCTTTTAGAAAACGGAAGGCTCGAGCATCACTCGAGAGAGAAGTTCAAGAGCAAAGATTGTTATTTTCTAAACTCTCTTTGGGATCTCCACTTATACAATCTGGAATTGTGAGTCACTTTCTGAGTCATCGTCTCGGTTTGTTTTGAGTTCTACTTGTTATTGTTCTCAATGTTGGCTTTTTTTTATGGAAGTACCCAAGTCATTTTGGAGAAAAGTTTGACACCAATTTTATAATGAGAGAGATTGGTGGCAAGCGAAGAAAACTGTCATTGAGGATGAATGTTGCAGATGCTGTTGGGCCAATTCTTATTAGACGGCTTCCCAATATACAATGTATTTGCTGGAAACTGCTTGTCTGTCTACATAGAAGTGATATTATGGATAATTTAGCATCCACATGGTTGCTGTCAAAGGTCATGGGAACAAAGAAGGAAAATGATGATGAACTTGTGGTGTCTTCCTCAAACCTATCCATCTGGAGGAAGTTGGTAGAAGGTCATTCTTTCTGTTTCTCTATCATCAGAGAAGTAGTATTTGACAGTGACAGAGGGGATAAGCTAGGTGAGACTGTGCATGGTGCTAATGCTATTGTTTATCAAATAGCGGAAAGGACTCCATGGGGTATTCAGAGACTCCATCTATACACCCTGTTGATGTCAATACCAACTGGATCAAGGTTGCCGCTGCTTATTTTGAACTTCAATGGGCAAAGGGAATGGAAGGGAGGAACATATGACCCTGAAATAATCATCATCAAACTTGGCCTCCTGAATGTTGATAAAACAAGAATAAGCAGCATCTCTGTTTTCTTCCTTTCTGGGGTCAGAGGTGGATTTAGTGCTGATAAGCTGAGGGAAGGCCTGCAGTGGCTGGCATATCAGTGCCCTCTTCAATCCAGCTTTCACCTGGTGAGGACTCGTGAACTGGTCATGAAATGTTTGAATTCTTCCCTGGAATCTGTCAACAACATGAAAATCTCATACTTAGATCCAGAGCGTTACATCACCATCTTCAATGAAGCATTGGAACGATCAGCACAGCAGGTCCAAAGTGCAACGTATGTGCGTTCAAATCATTGGCAGTGTCCTGAGATTGGTTGTCTGAAAGAGAAAATTGTTACTGCCATAAGAAGCTGCAAACTTCCAAGTTTTTCTCTTAACATGTCGTGGCTGTATCTGGGAAAGGATTTACTGTGGCAGAAGTTACGACTTGAAGAACACTTGATCAATTATCTTAAGCAGTCGATAGAAAGTATGTCTGGCAATCTCGCAGCTATTGAAGCTCAACTGATACTGCACACAAGTGTTGATCATGAGTCTCATGGCTTACATTGTTATATCACCCCTAGGTGGTTAATGATATTCCAGCGGATTTATGATTGGCGTTTGATGCAATTGACAGGCGGTGAATATGCAACTGAGTATGTTCTGGATCACGATGAAACATGAAGCATCAAATGATTTATTGGTTCACGATGAGGCCCAAACTAATCTTCATACTCCCAAGTTCAATTGGCTTTTCTCCCTTGCTTATCGGTGCCATGCTATGGAGGGAGCAATTCGAATTGCCTCTTGTTCTATGTCTAACCATGCTAGTTTAAGGGGATGGCTTCATGAATTGTGTCGAGGTTTGATGGTTGGGTTTTTTTTTCTCCTGTTGGTCATTGCCCGAATAAGATTTTGCTCTTGTGCTGGGATGTTTTCGACATGAGTTCTCTACTTGAACTAATAGCCTTGTCTAGGATGCATGAGGTTGTTTTGGGGCTTGGTTTTCTTTACAATTGTGCACATGTTTCAATGTTCCTCCCCAATTATTAGTTGCCACACATGAGCTTGTAATTATGCTTATTTTGGTGATGAATGTTATTGATCTCGTGATTGATGTCATGATGATGTTGATCGTTGGATTGCATCTCTTTCCATTCAATCCACGAATGCTCTTTTGATTTTGCATACTTGAATCTGTGTTTGACAGACATCAATCTACGCGTCCTCGTTGTCATCCTTGAATGTTATTCGAATTTCCTCATTTGATTGCGTTTGAGTATGTTTGTTTTCACATTTGGCATTTATTACACTTACATCCTTAAGCTTGATTTTTGGTCTGATTGATTGGATTTGAGCATAGGTTTCGTCTTGTTTGTTTCCTGGGATTTTTCCTTGTTTCTCTTGTTACTTGTAATGATTAGGTGATGGCTTCGATTTGTTGAGTGACACCTCTATGCATTCCCGTGCCAGCATGTGACTCTTTTGAGGTGTGAGAGAAGTATTGGAAAGGGAAATAATTCATGTAAAAAAGTGAGAGAAAATAATAAAAGTAAATTAAAAAATAAAAAAAAAACTACAAAATGACCCACTAAGGAGTGGTTAAGTTAAAAAATAAGTATATGTAGGAAATTTGTAGAGAAAGAATAGGAAAGAACGCAAAGAGAGAGATGGAAATATCTTATTGGATAACATGCTGCATAAAAACTATAGTAAAGTGAGTTGATTTAAAAAAGCAACAAAATATTTAGTGGTGAGAGAGGGGGATGTGAAAGAGAGGGGTGAATGAGAATATATTAAATCGAATAAATAAATATAAAAAAGAGAGGAAGCACTTGTATTAAGAACAATATGGAGTTTTTGCATGGGTAGTTTTTTCTTTCATTTTTGCATTGAGATTGAAAATATTAAAACACAAAGATAGATAGATTAGTATAATGTATAATGTAATGGGATTAAAATAGTTGTTGCTAGAAGGTGAGAAATTTAAAATCCTATATTATTGATGGTTAATCACCTATTTATTAAGTAGAGATAAAAATAAAACATATAAAAAAAATAAATATAAAATTAGAAATGGAATAAGTAAATCCCATGTAATGGGATTCAAAATGGTTGTTGATGGAATAACTGAAATTTTCCAAATCATGCATAATTGGTAGCTCATTTATTAAGTAAAGATAAAATTTGGAGTAGGCACACCCATATGGTGGGATTAAAATGGTAAAACTATGTTATACCAAAGGGTAAGGTAGACACTGAAGATTATGCATCTTAGTCATTCATTCAATGTATCCACTGGTTAATCTAGCATGACATTTTCATAATAACAAAGAAACTATATATTTCTTTAATATGTTAAGTCATCCTTTATACTATAACAACATTGTCTTTTTTTGAAATCAGTAGATATATATTTTTTTCCCTGCAATCCGTATGATTGGAACAATAATTTCATTCTCTAATATTTTAAGTCATCCTTTATACCATAACAACATTGTCAAATATTCATGAACAATAATGTTATGCTATTATGGGCAGTGAAACTTCCTAAAAATGATAAAAAGACAATCCATCATCCTCCACCTCCTTATCATCGGTTATAAAATGACTAGGATTTCTTAAAAGTAGAAAGCTATGAAAGAAACTTATAATATAGATTTCTTCCATTCATTACACAAACAACAAAAAAAATGAAAGTTATTTGCAATTTCTTTCAAATAATTAACAATACATTAAAATATACTTTGAGGTAGTTCTTATCACTAAAATAACATCGATCCAAAACATATTTAGCATCTCCAATTCATGTTTCATAACTCCGATTCATAGCACAAAAACATACTATAAGAAATGTGACCCTAATTAGAGTTATGTGGATTTGAATTAGGTTAAGAATAATAATGTTTTAAACCCAACTAATTTAGTTCATGTTCGCCACATATGACCACAATTAGACTTATGTTTCTTAATTGATTCTTTGTTAAAATGAATCGTGTGGTATTCAAATTTGGTTAATCCAATCCAATTTTGTCACAAGTTCAATTGTGCACTTCACATCCAATTAATCTTGTGGAAATTTGGTAAATACGAACAATAAATTAGTCATTTAGGTATTTAAATTCTCATGAAATCAAGTATTTAAATGCATGTCTTTTTATCCATGTAGTCATGTAAGACTCAAACTGATCAAATTCCAAATTAGTCTAGTAAGTATTCTAGTATTCCATGCAAATTGACATTTTTGTCTAATAGGACCTATTAAGTCATTTAGCTATTTGTGTTAGTCAAGTTGTCCTAATTTGTCATGTCAGAGTTTAATTAGATCCAATTACTTACATAGATCTTCAATTTGATTAAATCAAAGATCGGATTAGTCATGTAAGTAATAAGTAATCAAATTGGTTCAGTTTGCGCAATTAGTCAATTAAGTGTTCAAATTATTCAATTGCGCATTCAACTTAGACATACTTAGTCATTTAGGTAATCAAATCATTCATTTGCATTCAAGTTAAATATAATTAGCAATTTAGATGCTCAAATTATTCAAATGTGTGTTCAAGTTCGAGACATAATTAGTCATTTATGTGTCCAAATTATTCCACTCAAAATCAATTATTCATTTGACAATTTAATTAAGTGCATTTTCAATATCTCTTTAGTCATGTAGATATTTAGTTGGTAATCTGCATGCATTGTTCATGTGGATTTTCTAATTTGTTCAATATTATGAAATGGTTAATCTTGTAAAACTTGAATTAGTCGAACGTCCATCACATTGACCGCATATGTTTTCAATTTATGATTAGATTGGAAGCAATCAAATAATGTATTCGTTTAGTTAGGTGCACTTTGCATCTAATTCAGTTAATTTTGTTTCAATTATGTAGATTGGACCCAATTTTAGTCTTGTAGGTCTTCAAATTAGTACAATCATATCCAATAATTCATTCAGGCCTTCGACCTGATGTATTTTACATGCACTTAGTCATGCAAGTATCAATTCGAACAATTTAGACCCAATTAGTTGCGTAGGTATTTAAGTTTGCCCACTTATATCTAGTTTCATACGTAGGCGATCCATTTTATTACGTAGATATATGCTTTACTATATGCATTATGCATCTATCTAGTTATTTACATGTTTAAATTGATTAAATTACACATGTTCAATCATGTAAGTGTTTAATTTGCTCCACTAATATATAAGTATTCATGCAGGTTTTTCAATTTGTAACCTAATTAGAAATTCAATTTGATCCATAATGTACCAAGTTAATTTAGTAGTATCGGTGTTAAAGTAGGCTTTACCTTAGATCAAATTAGACTTGTAGTAGTTCCATATATAGATATCATGATTATTAGAAATAGTATCATTAACTTAAATCTTGACAAAATTAGGGAAACACATGTATTCCTTTCATTTCATTTCAATCTCTAAGTGGAAAAGAAAAACAAAATGGCATATCTAGTTACATTTCTCATAGGAGTTCTATAGATTTTATAGTTCTACTTATTTACACAAAAAAATCATGAGTTCTAACATTAACATATCTCTTTACCAATATTAAGATTACATGTCTCTTGTTATCTTTGCTTCAACCTTGAAGAGAATTTTTTTTTTACCAAGTTCAATTTTACTTTGTTAAATGGTATATCCATGTAAGAAGCTATTACAACTATTATTTTGGATTTTGGCACCAACAATGAAGAAGGTTTCAATTATTTTGATTAGGACTTTAGGTTTTAAGAAATTTCATGAATTGCGAAAACTCGCTTTAGAATGAAGTAAAATATTGTGAATAATATTATTTATCACATGATATCATAGTTGTTATCAATCATTAATTGTAATAAAGGTTTGAAAGTTATAATTAAGTCTAATTTTCTTAGTTCCAAAATCTATCCATCTAAATGTATTCATTTGTCACTTTTTCAAATGCTCCCCCTAAGGACATATTTGATATACAACATGGCAAATCAAAATATTATTGACATCACAAGCAATACTATATATCTACAATACCTACTAGGGTAACAAGTAATTTAATGTCTATGTTACATTGTTACCTTTAACAATTTGTTGGGCACTGACAAGGTTGCATCTTAATTGTTCATCTAAGAATTATATTGGTAAATTTAACACAACTTTTAGGAAAATAATATAAAGATACCCTAGTCATTTTTTTACTACAATAACATTGACAATTCCACATGAATAGTAATGTCCTTTTATTACCTTCTAAACTTAATAAAAGTCAAATATAAAATATTCTTCTTTAAAGTAAAAAATGACTAGGGTTTCCTATATGAAAGAATTAAATTACTCCATAAACAAGAAAAAAAAATAATTTTATTTATGTCAACTTCTAAACAACATAATACTATAAGGATGTTGGGTTCAAGGAATTATCAATATATATCGATAATGATTTCTTATTAATTTTTCAAATATAAAATATTTTTATTAAAAGTAAAAAATGGCTAGGGTTTCCAATATGCAAGAATTAAATTTTTGTCGCAAACAGCAAAAATGAATAATTTTATATATGTCTTCTTCTAAACAATGTAACATTCTAATGATATTAGGTTTAAGGAATTATTGATGTATGTCAATAATGATTTCCTATAAACAAAATTAATGAATGGGTTCCTAGGGAATGCACCAAGAATCTTGTTTATCTAAGTTGTTTTTATAGAGTTCATGTAGAAGTTATTATCTCTACTGGGAATGAATCCTTTTTTTTTTTTTGATATAATTCTTACCAAAAGAATAAAAGTCATGGAAAATTTCCTCCATTAAGATTCTAAATACTATTAAAATTTCAAAGTAATTTTTTGAGATTTCTTCTTCGAGATTTCTTCATAGTTTTACCACTTTAAACTTAGAACTATTGGTCACATCTAATGTCTACAATTCACAACTAATATCTCCAATTTACAATGTAGTAAGAAAATATTCTCTTGTAAAATAATAAAAATTATTATAACATATGTTGTCAAATTTGACTAATGTGAATTTTGAATTGAGTCAAGAACAATAATGTTCTAGAGCCTAATTCTTTGAATTAACTTATCATCTAATGTGGCTACAATTAGAATTTTGTATGTTAATTGATTTTGTTAATTAACTTGATCAAATGGAGAGTCAAATGTAACATAATGACCTGATCAAATGGAGAGTCAAATGTAACATAATGACCTGATCAAATTAATCATATGTGACCTAGATGACGAAGTCTAATTAGTTAAAACTATATGTTTAATTTAAACCTATTTGAGTTCAAAAGGTTCAAGTAAAATTATATTGTTAACTCACACGTAATTGAATATTTTTTGGTAAAAGTAATATGTATTTCATCGGCTTTAAATGCCCGATAAGAAAGACATAGTAATGTATGTAATATTACAGTAGTAGAGGCAACAGCCTAAAAAGAAATGTTCAAAAATTACACCACCAGCAGACAGAGCTGCAACTTAAGAAAAGAGCCTCAGAGGCCCTCAGGTGGCGCAGAGCCTCTTCCAGGGTCAGTAAGGGACAAAGAATCGACTCCTAGGGGCAACCTGGAGGAAGAAGGGATGGAGAGGCTAGATGAGTCAGGTTGGGCAGCAATGGCTGACATGAAGGTCCTCATCTCATCCTTTTCAAAACCTGCCATAAGATTATCTATCCAAAGGTTCATTAAATAAATAATAACACAAATTACATCATATGCAGCACAACAAGAATTTCTGAAAATCCTTTGGTTTCTTTCTTTCCAAATCAACTAGAGGATGACTTGAACCAACATAATCCACCCAGAATATGGCAAATAGAATTTAAGGTTTGGGACAGAAAGGAAGATATCTGTCACAGATAAGTATCCAGGGTATAAAGGTGAAGCAAGAAAAAAATCCCAAACTTTCCTGGCATAAGAACAATTAAGGAACAAGTGATTATTATGCTCTATACTAACATGGCAAAAATTACATAAGGGGGACCCAGTCCATG
>JAMKQA010145832.1:0-17750 GCA_024699735.1 Posidonia australis | reverse complement strand
AAAGTCTGAATCAGAAGAAGACGATGATGCGACATCAACTTCAACAGGTAGAACAGACTCTCCAAAAGAATAATTCTTTATGTAAAAATTGAAAAAAATGTAAAACAAATGATGTAAATATCTTTTGTATTTTTTATGTAAACATGTAATATTTTTTTTTGTATTTCAAAAAAAAAAATATTAATAAAAAAATATTTTTTTATCATTTCATTTTATTATATTTTTTTAGGTCCGATGGACCGGCCCGGCCCGGCCCAGCCCGTGGGCCCGGCCCACATGCGGGCCATGGGCCGTGCCGGGCCCATGGTTTTTCGCAGCCGGCCTGACCCGACCCAGGCCCAGGCGAGCCGTCTGTTCCATGGGTCGGGTCGGCCCGACCCGGCCCGAATTTCATGTCTACATACTATACGATCATTTATAGGGTCTCTCTTGCCATGTCAATTTATTGCACCTTGTTTGTTGTAGACCATGCCTTTTTTAATTTCAGTTGGATCAAATATATTGACGATCTCAAATCCTCCAATGGATTTTCAATAAAGAACGAACTATTGTTCGACCTACCAAAGAATTTGAGTATTGTGACCTCGTCTGTGCAACGCTTGATCCAAATTGGATGCAATCTCTTTTTCATGAGCAACGAGTCTCACCGACTACACTATATATACATTGTTCACTACAATGATCTCTACCTTGAGGGGTTGTACTCTTTAATGTTAGTTTTGATCAATCTCCATTGGTGCGATTATGAAACTGTCATGTAGCTATTATGGTAAGAGATAATCTACATGTATGATATATTAACAGTTTATGCTGCCACATGTCGAGAAAATGGCTAACGTTAAGTTTATGGTGGCTAACGATAATTTTTTTCCTTTTCATTATAGTAAAACGAAATGAAAAGAAAAGAAAAGATAAAAATAAACAGTAAACGGTTTGTGTAGTGTCAATCGGAAATTTTTTTTGTAGGCACCTTAATTTTTTTATTTTTAAAAATAAATTCTAATTATATACTTAATTAATCTATAAGATAATCTACTATGTGTTAAGATTTTATTTAAATTCGAGTTATATTCATTATTATTTTTTAATTTAAAATTTTACAGTTAAAATTTAACAAAAAAATGTTGAATTTTAAGACATTTAAATCAAGGATCAATAGTTATTTAATTTAAATAAAAATTTTACTATGTATTTATAGATATCTAATAAATATATTTATATGATTATTGATTTTTCTTTATATATTTATGAAAAATAAAAAGATGCGTACATTCCTCTTGTATGTACACCTACGTAAAAAGTGTCCCCAAAAATAAAATCTGTTTTGGTCCCGGTCTTTATCCACACGCACAAAATCCACAACCCCGCCTTCACGACAAGAGCAACAAACACCTCCGCTTCCAGTTTTCCTTCTGGAGGAGAACCACACATACACACTCTCTCTCTTACACCTCTCCTGGTCTACTCCAATGGCGACGCACGTTTTCACCTGTCTCTCCGCCGCTGTGGTTGCTCCCAGGTCCCTTCATCCCACTCCAACCGCTTCCTCGCCTCTCCTCCTTCTCTGCCGACGAACACCATCGACAGGTTCGTCATTGCTCAGAAACTGGAATTTTCCTTCTTTTCTTTTTAAATTTAAATATCTCAGCTCATGTTGAGGAAGCTCGGCTAACTCGTTTGGAAACCATAATTTTATTTCACATACGAAAAGTTTCTGTTAGAATAGGGAGTATTCCTAGGTTTCACATATCAAAAAGATTCTGTTAGAATATGGACTATTCCTAGGTGGCCAACTACAATCTAAACTTGATTCTTTTACTAAATCATCATTATTTTCTTGCTTCTCTTTGCAAACTTTTAATTGGAGTTACAAGCTAGTAGTCGTTTGCAGTTTATATGTTGTATGGAGTTTTTGTGATCGCTTGTTGAAAAGCGTTGGAGTGTCTTACATATTTGATTTGTAATATATGTTTCAATGTTGTGACTTTGGAAAATGCAGATACTTGTAATAGACGTGCATCCACAAGTATGCTTTCGTGGGGCTCAACCGCAAATTATGTACTGGCCAGGGAGGGAATGCCTGCATTCTTAAGGAAGCCCATTGTGTATAGACAAGGCATTCTACATAAGAGGCAGGTTCTGTGGTTTTAGTTGTTTTTTATATCATGCAGATCCTATAACTTCCTTTGCTATTCGTTTGTTTGCTGGAATGCCTTTTTTCTATAAATTCTAGAAATGGCATTACTAACTATTTGATTTTTATTGCTTCAGAGTGGGTGCACCAAGGTGTGCAACCATTGAGGAAATAGAGGCTGAGAAAACTTCGATTGAGAAGGATGCTGTAAGTGACCAACCAAATCATGTTGAACGCTTCTATACTTGTTTGTTCTGTGACAGGTGCCTTTAGCTAACTTTGTTCCTTCCAGAAAGAAAGGATGGAAAAGGCAATAGAATCAGTGCGTGCTCATTTTAATGCTGTGAGAACAGGGAGAGCAAATCCTGATATGCTGGATCGTGTTGAGGTAGTAGACTATCCTGCACTAAAGTTAACTTGCATTTGGTAGTTTAACAACAATGTATCTGGTTAGTTTCTACATATGTTTTTATTTCCAAGTTCTCAATTAAAAAGGAAAATACTTGCCAGTTGACCAACTGGATGAGTGAGACTGGTACTATCATGTATCATTTTATTTTTAATTAACCAAATGTGGTCCATCCAATGAAAGAAAGAAAACCTCCGTAACCTCTAATTTAAATATGATTTTTTTTATGGATTGATAAGACAAGAAAAGCACACGTAATGGATATGTATGATTGATATATGCCATAAAGATTACCATTAGCAAGGGTGCACATGCATGGAACAATATAATAGGTCTTGTGGCCCTCTTACCTCCAAAAGTAAACTTGCCCAATCCGTTGAAAAATTGAATAATAGGAGACCAAGTTGAGAAGGGGTCTAAAATTTTGTAAAAAGCAAGCATTTTAAAGCTTTAAAGGATCATAGTGGAGTGAATTTTTTTTAAAAAAAAAACAATGAACCTTGATGTAAAAAACATCAATACCATTTTTTTTATTGGGATAATGGGCTTATACTAGGACATGGTTAAAAGGCATTTGGTTTTTAAAACCAACGTAGTTACACATTTTTTGTACCGTTGGTGGTTTGAGGACAAAGTTCAATGGGAGTTCCTTTATTAGAGGACTGTCTTTTCCTTCTTTGATCTCCAATGAATGAGAAAGCTAAGAAATATGTGATAAGAAGTGCTAAAACGATGACATGATATTAATTAGCTTAGGAATCTGGAACCATAGTTGGAGAATAATGAAAAACTGTGGATGAATGTATTGCAAGTTATAGGCACACTGACAATTTGGTGCAGAATGTGAACGGAATATATGACCTTGATAACTGAGTGAGGTTAAGTTAATCCAAACCATGGATGACTAAGAAACATGAATTCAACAATTATGTCAAAGTTGTTAAACAAGGTTGTTAAGGCTCCAACGCAATCAAGGAAATGGCTAGAGCACCTTGGCACCAATGTAGTGAGATGGTTAGAGTGACTTGGTTCACAGGCCTCACCTTGTTCGCCTAGATGACATTAGACACCAAAATAATATAAGTTTTAAATACATAAATACAAATATCCATACATGATTTAATGTTCGCAAGTGTCAAATTAACAAAAAATTCCCAACATACTTCTTGTGGAAAAAAAGAGAATACTGTGGTATTCACTAAATGAGTATGAGAGTACATATATGCAGGGTTCATTAGACACCTTAGGATAAATGGATATCCAATAATCTGTCTAACTAATAATACTCTAATACATAATATAATTTTAATACTCCCCTTAAGCTTGAGCATATATATCTATTATGCCGAACTTGGTATATAGAGTCTCAAATATATCTACATTCAAACCTTTTGTGAAAATGTCAGTAAGCTGCTCTGAGGATTGTGTGTAAGGTGTGTAAATAACACCTTTCATTATCATATCTCGCACATAATGACAGTTAATCTTTACATGTTTTGTGTATTAATGAAAGATAAGATTATTGGCGATGAATATAGTAGCTTAGTTGTCACAATGTATAAGTATAGGCGTCTCGATTGGAAAATGAAGCTCCAAATGTGTTATTCACTAAATGAGTATGAGAGTATGTATATGTAGGGTTCATTAGACACTCTAAGATAAATAGATATCTATTAACCCATTTAACTAATAAAACTCTAATACATAATATAACTCTAACACTAGTAAACAAGAAAATCAAGTCATTAGTTATACAACATCTAATAAAATTAACTAATAATCTAATCTGAAACAATAGCAAGCACATAGAAATAAATGACGTAAAACTTAATGGAATAGTGTTTATACATTGATGGAATTCATAATGTTTGATGCACCTTGAAACGAATGCAGTCTAAGATAAACAGGTATAAAAAATAGCCATCAAAGCATCATATACTACTTCACATATAAATGCAACTAGAACTAAATTTGTGTTACTTTGTTCTGCAAGGAAGAGTAAGATAACACCAATATTGGTAGACATTAAAATGACATCCAAGCTCTCAAAGATACATTATGGTTGAATAAGCAAGGTGCCTATAGATTATGTGGATCAAAGGGAAATATAGGAGGTTGGAGGAGGAAAAAGATAGTGAAAGTAAAAAAAGGAAAATGACATTGCATGCCAGGTCTTAGTCAAGTGCCCTTTCCAGTTCCCAAGGCTATTGCCTACCAAGCAACATTCTCAAAGTCACGTCGATGGTTTTCCTTCTCCCATTTCTTTTCCTCAAAGTGCCCAGAGGATAGCATGAATCTACACTACTTTATAACTTTCATCCTTTGCCTTTATATTTTTTTCTGTTTGATGGTGTGATCCTTGCAATTTACTCCTGCCAGACATCTTCAAATTCTGCCCACCTTCTTTGCTAACACATTTTCAGGGAGTTGATCTATGCTGTTATCCTCCTTTTGACTTAATTCACATCTTGCTGGATTCCCTTTCGTCATCTTACATTTTGTTACTGGTCTCCTCGCAAATGAAAGCCATATAAATTTTCTGATTCTAAAGGCAAATTTGACGTTTCTCTCTATACTATTCCCATTTATCATATTGTCTATTGATTGCTTCATCCTTGGACATCTGTTGATGGTCATTCTTGACAGAGTAAGCACTTTATTTTCCTCTTCCAGCTTTGGTAGTCCTTTTGTTTAAAATATCCTTCATTTTAGATAACAATTCAGTAAATGCAGCAGTTCTTCCTCGTACTCTTTTTCCTTCAGATTCTTCCTGAAATTTGGTGACAAGATTTATCTATCTATTTGATTTTTGCATTTGGCTCTTTAGTGATTTTATGCAGGACTACATGTGAACCAATCTTTCCAGAAGTGTATGGTTGCACCATTTCTTATGTCATATATGCCATGCTTGAGAATGAACTCCTTGGTCTTTATTGTATTTTTCATAGATGCAAAAAGTCTGTTAACATGTAACTTCTTTGTAAGCAAACAAGTTTGAAATGACAGATTTATCTGTTAACGTGTAAATGAGGTCATATATTAATATATATGTAGAAATTACGTAGTTCAAGGAGGCATTATTGGCATCAAGTAGAATAAGGCTTAACATGGTTATTGACAATTCATACACTAGTAAGATTGTGAACCTCTATGCAACTAGAGTATTAGCTTCCTGGTATCTAGTCTTTACTGTTGCTAAAAGACATGATCCAACAAATGGACCTCGTACGACACCATAAGCACATGTATTGATTTTAAGTTCTATGGTATTGCTAACCTCTAGGTATGATGGTCTTAAATCTGTAAGGTTGAAATATAACCACTTCAATCAACTATGAAGGATACTTCAATTATTGTGAAATTAAAACATACGATGGTATTGAGGTGGATTAGAATATATATGTGATGTGGACCGTTACTTGTGAACCAAGACTAGTAAGTAGGTTTATAAGACGCAACTATATCAACCATAGGCTTCTACCATTGTAGAAGCACAATGACACTTTATGGGGGCTTGGTGCTTGATTTGGGTATATTGCTGTGAGAAAACTATGAAATAAATAAATCATCAGATAGATTACTTAATTAAGTGAGGTTAATCAAATAGGAAGGGAAACAATGATGGAATTGAGTGTGGAACTAGCTTGTGTAATTGGAATCATTGGTGGATCTGATGAAGAGGTTATTGGAGATAGTTGACTGTAATATCCAGGGTCGACCACGGAATGGTAACTTAGAAATTCAGAAAAGATGTAATTTTGTAATGAAAATTAATATCAGTTTATGTGTAATCCGGAAGAGTTGGGACTTGATTATCTATAATGATGTCAATATTTGATGGTAATTATGAAGGATTTATATTAGTTTCCATGATATTGTTTGTAGTTCTTCCTTGGTTTCATGTTGTATGGGTCAGGCGCATAGAATTGGTGATTTTAGTATGTGCAAGCAATCGGCACATGTTGCTAGTGGATATTTGTGGTAGATATATGTGGTGAGAATTGCCAGTGTGTATCTTGAAAACAGTGAACGTCGTAAATGTCAAAAAGAATGCAGTAGTTGCGGTAACGCCATCACGTCGACATTGCCGCCTGACGCACGCCATGCCCTACGTTGCTCGTTGCCTCATCCTACTGCATCGCCATTAGGATCTACGGGGGGTTGTCGGCAGCGAGGAGGTGTATAAATACACCCCTCGACTCCCGTTGTGAGGTAGGAAAGCTAGTAGAAAAGAAAAAAGAGGGTGAGGGAGAAAGAGAGAGAGTGAGTCAAGGAAGAAGAAGGGAAAATAAGGAGGGTGAGAGCTTGAGTTGTACCCAGAGGAGGAGGAACGATTGTTGGAGGTAGAGGTCGTCGGAAGAGCTTGCCTGAAAAAGGGAGGAACGTCGGCAAACTAAGTGTACGTGACCTTAACCCGTTTGTCTCCTCTGATCTTATGTAAATCATAGGAAACATTTAGCTTACTCCGAGTATCTGATAGTTGATAGTAAATTTAGGAATTTGCTGTGATTTATCAAAGTTTTACGAGGATTTATCGTATAAGTTTTTGACATTCTGTTTTATTGATTTTCTGTCATGGCTTTAGCATGAGGGGTACCAATGCGATTTGGTAGCGAAATCACGTAGCGCAAGTGGTTGATGAGTTTTGCTGATGCGAATGATCGATGCGAGTTGTGTCTGGTCAGTGTGTTTTTTGAACAAACTCTAAGATTAAGTAGAAACTTTGAAGGAATTTGTTTGATAATAATGGTAATTTTGAAAGAAAAGACTTGTATAATGATGGTGTTTCGAAAATTGGTTTATGTAATACCTTAAGGAATGTTTTTTGTGATGAAAAATGTCTTGAAAAGGATTTTGTAAAGGAAATGCATATGTTTTGGAAATGTTTTCCATGATTTCTGAGCTTAGGTCCGAGGATGGAGTTTTGTGACCGTTGTGGTATCGTAGAGCTAGTGAAAGACATTGGATTACCCTCTATATCGATGCTGACTGGGTCCAGGGTTGGAGTCCGCACTCAGGGGTGTCAGAAGGATGCCTTTCATGTGTGTTGAGATATATGTGATACAGTGAGGCTCAAGCACCAAGGAGCGTCGGAAGTCCTTGAGTGTTCCGGCACCAAGGGACATCGGAAGGATGTACTTTGTGTGTGTTGATATATATGTGATACAGTGAGGCTTATTGGTGGGGACTATTGGACTCCTGTACGGGGTGGTTTACTGTGGTAGTGCAGTTGAGAGAAGTAAGAGTCTTCAGTAGCTATTTGTGGTTAGGTCGGTCACCTGTGGACAGGATGATATGACATGTTTTGCTTGCATGTGTGTGGTTTTTTTGAAATGATTTTAAACGAGGATTTGGTTTGTGAATGCACAAAATGATTTATGAAAAGTGCATGTGAATGGAATGAATATGATTTGGAAAAACACGTTCTGCATATTGAATCTTCGCAAAATTATGAAAAAGCTTTATGGATTTGAAATGCTTTTTGATATGGTTTTGGACAACCATGGTTTGTAGGTTTTTCGTGGCTTTGTCGTGGTTTTTGGTGAACACATATTGGGTGATTTGACACTCATGCGTTTTGTTTTGTGTTGTTTTTATTTCCAGGTGCAGATTAGAAGTGTAGTTTTGGTAGTCATTAGCCGCACACATAGTTTCTGAGTAGTGTTAGTTGTTAAGTATTTTATTAATAGATTTAGTTTTCTTAGTAAGTGTATGGTAAGATGCTTTGGGTAGAATTGATGCTGATTTGTGACGCATTGAGGTGTTATAGAATGATATCAGAGCTTAGGTTTGGCTAAGTGTACTAGTCTAGTAGTGTTCGATCTAGTGATTCCATAGGATTGCACAAGTGAAGTATTTGCACCTAACCCTATTGTATTTTGTGGTGGCAGTGAGATGCCGCTTGGAGGTAGAGGTAGAGGCCGAGGTAGGACTTCCACGTTTGGATCTAGGATAATGGAGGGTAGTGTTTGGAGAGCCATGCAATGGAAGTTGGGGGAGATGGGGTGATGGATTGTTCAGTCCCTTAGCAGTGGTAACACGAATGGAGCCAAGGAAGATCCGTAGCTCAAGTAGTTCCACCTTTTGAGCATGTCGACCTTGGACGACTACGACAAATCAGAGGAGTGTGAGATGTGGCTACTAGAGGTAGAGAATATTCTAAAGGACATGGAATGCCCAGTGAAGGAATGAGATTGGTTGGTTACTTTTCAGTTCAAAGGGGATGCCAACTAGTGATGGAGGGTTACGTGTCGGATGAAATTTCCAAACTTCGAGCTATTGATGATCTCTTTGGAAGCTTTCCAAGACATTTTCTATAAGAAGTTTTTCCTGGAACATGAAAAAGATAGGTTAGATAGAGAATTCTGGAACTCGAAGTAAGAGAATATGTCTGTGGCAGAGTACGAAACGACCTTCAATCAGTTAAAACAATTTATGTAGAACTTTGATATGGAGAAGTGCAAAGCTAAGAGGTTCATGGAAGGATTGAGTCCAACAATCTGGTCAAAAGTTCTTGACTATCGATGTGAGACCTTAGCAGATGTAGTAGAACTGATAGCTCGATATGAGGATGAATGTAGGTTGTTCTTGGAAGACCACTCTAAAGGAAAGGGGAGGATGTTCACTTCACGACCTTTTACTTCTAAGATATCAAGTTTTGGAAGTTCTGGAAGCTTTGGGAGAAAAAGGAAGGAGCACTTTGGTTTAGTTGCCAAGGAAGCATGTAGTGTTGTTGGGAAGAAAAGTGCTGGATACAGCTAGACTGACTCAAGCAATGGCTCGGGGAGAGGATCTTGTTAATATTGTGGGTGGACGGGGCACGTAGCAGAACAATGTATGTTTCGATAATAGAGTCTAGACAACATAGTATGCTATAATTATGGAAAGACTAAGCATATTCAGAAGAACTGTCCTTATCTTTCGAAGCTAGTTGGGAACATGCCTAGCCAACCAACCAAGGGAAGGGTGTTTGCCATATCTACTCCTGATGTCAATTTTTTAGGAGACGTAGAAGGTAGGGAGCAGTAATAAATATGTAATATGGATCTTTTTGTAGTCATGTATTCAGTACTGTTTTCAATGATAATAATTATGATTGTGGTTATGGAATGTGTTGATAGAATCCTTTCTTGTGGTTGATCGAGTAGCTCGAGTTCTGTTTGACTCAGGGAGTTTGTTCTCCTTTATTTTTAGGTCGTTGGCGGTAAAGATTGGAGAAAGACTAGCTAGGTTGACTTTTCATCTTGACGTGATGACTCTATTAGGAGAGTATAGCCTAACATGGAGATATCTATGATCAGTCAATGTTAAGTTGAAGGACAGGGACTTCAAGGTCAGTCTGATCATAATGGCTATGCAGGAGTATGATGTCATATTGGGAATAAACTGGCTAACACAACACTCAGTAACGATAGATTGTGTAAAGAAAAGAGTGTTGGTTGAATATTCAGGCCATTGATGGTGCATGTTGTAAAGAATTAGATCGAGAGAACCAAAGAAAGTAATCTTAGCAATAGAGGCTTTCCATCATTTAACAAAAGGTAGTATGGGTTACTTAGTTAGTGTGATAGTATCTTCCTCACTAGTTCTAGGGGTATAGGATATATTAGTTGTTCGAGAGTATCCTGATGTCTTTCCAAAGGAGTTATTCGGTATGTCGCCACACATAGAAGTAGAGTTCTTGATTGATCTGGTACTTGTTTCGAAGACTCTTTACAGAATAGCATCTGTTGAGTTAAGGGAGTTTAGAACTTAGCTACAAGAACTACTGGACTAAAGGTTTATTCGACCGAGCGTATCATCTTAGGGAATGTTGGTGTTGTTTGCTAAGAAAAAAAGATGGTTCGCTCTGACTATGTATCGACTATTGGATGTTGAACTAGATTACTGTAAAGAACAAATATCATTTATCCAAGATTGATGATCTGTTTGACTAGTAGAACTTAGCTACAAGAACTACTGGACTAAAGGTTTATTCGACCGAGCGTATCATCTTAGGGAATGTTGGTGTTGTTTGCCAAGAAAAAAAGATGGTTCGCTCTGACTATGTATCGACTATTGGATGTTGAACCAGATTACTGTAAAGAACAAATATCATTTATCCAAGATTGATGATCTGTTTGACTAGTTGTAAGGATTATTGGTTTTCTCGAATATAGACTAGAGGTCAGGGTATTACCAGCTTTAGATCTAGGAGACAGACATGCATAAAATAACCTTTCGGACTTGGTGTGGTTATTACGAGTTTCTAGTTATGCCATTCGAGTTGACAAATACATTAGTTGCCTTTATGGACCTGATGAACATAGTATTCAGGTCTTACCGGGACCAGTTTGTAGTTGTATTTGTGGATGACATATTGGTATATTCTTGAGACAGAGAGATCCATCAGATGCATATGAGGACTGTGTTAGAGACGTTGAGGCAGCATTAGTTTTATGCGAAGTTCTGGAAATGAGAGTTTTGACTGGAAGAGCTCACATTTGTCAGTTATATCATCTTAGGAGAAGGCATCAAAGTGGATCTAGCCAAGGTAGAAGTGGTGAACAGTTGGGTCAGACCTAAGAATGTCAAAAATCAGGAGTTTCTTGGGTTTGGTCGGTTATTATTGAATATTCATCTAAGATTTCTCCAAGACCGCAACACTCTTGACTAGATTGACTCGGAAGGAAGTTTCCTTAACATGGGATTAGTAGTGCGAGGAAAGTTTCAATGAATTGAAGACCCATTTGGTCACATTTCTAGTCTTGACTCTATCCTTTAAAAGCGGAGTTGCAACATATAATGATGCATGTGAGATTGGGTTGAGGTATGTCTTAATGCAGCATTGAAAGGTGGTAGTATATGCCTCACGTCAGTTGAAGGATCATGAGTAAAATTATCCCATCTATGACTTAAAGATGGCTACAGTGATTTTTGGCATAAATATTTAGAGGCATTATTTGTATGACGAATAGTTTGAGGTATTTACAGATCATCGTAAGTTTAAAGTACATCTTCATACAGAAGGATCTGAATTTGAGATAGAGGAGATGGGTGGAATATCTTAAGAATTATGACTTCAGTTTACTCTACCATCCGGAAAAGGTTAATGTTGTTGCAGATGCTCTGAGCAGACGTACTTATATTATGACTAGCTTAATGATTAAGGAATGGCATCTACTGGAAGGGTTGGTCAAGTGTAGATAACGGAAGCAGTCTCAGGGACCTATTAGAGCTTGGATGATAAATCTGTTTGTTCGTCTGAGTTTGTTAGAAGTAATTGTGATAGCTTAGCAGTTGAACCCTTTTGTGTGAAACATCTGGAAGAAGCTAGAGGCAGGAGAGCATCTCATTTCTTTGTTGACACAGATGGAAGGCTTAGATATTATCTATGCCTTTATGTGCATTAAGTGGAGGAGGTGAAATAGAGATTGCTTAATGAAACCTATTGGTTTAGATACACGATTCACCTAAGAAACATCAAGATGTATAAAGACTTGAAAAGGAATTTTTGGTGATCTAGAATGAAAAGAAAAATTATTGAGCACATGACGAAGTGTGTGATCTGTCAGATGGTGAAGATTGAGCACTAGAAGCTCAAAGGAACTTTGCAATCTTTTGACATTCTAGTTTGAAAACGGGAGTATGTGTCAATAGACTTTGTAACATGATTATTCAAGACAAAAAGAAAGAATGATATAGTCCGAGTGATCGTAGATCGACTTATAAAATTGACACATTTTTTGCCTATGAGAGTGAATATTTCCTTATCGTAGTTAGCAGAACTATACATGTCAGAAATAGTTCGGTTGCATGGAGTTTTGGTGTCGATTGTGTATGTCAAAGATACTTGATTTATATCAAGGTTTTGGAGAGTGTTGCAAGAAGCATTTGGTACTGTGTTAAACTTCAGCATTGCTTTTCACCTTCAGGGAAACTGTCAAATTGAAAGAACTATTCAGACACTGGAGGATATACTGGGAGTCTGTGCCTTAGACTTTGGAAGTAGTTAGGAAAAACATTTGTCGTTGATCGAATTTACCTACAACAGCTATCACTTCAACATTAGGATTGCTCTATACAAGACTCTGTCTAATAGATCATGCAGAATACCCACCTTGTGAGGTAGGCAAACATCAGTTAGTGGGGTCAGAGATTGTGCAGCAATATGAAAATAAAGTAGATCTGATCAGAAGAGATTGATAGCTGCATAATGTAGACGGAAGAGCTATACTGACAAGAGGCAAAGACTCTTAGAATTCGAAGTAGAAGATTTCGTTTTCTTAAATGTATCACGAACTAAAAGAGTGGTGAAATTTAGGAAACAGGGAAAGTTGAGTTCTCGTTACATCAGACCCTATTAGATCTTTAGAAGAGTTGGTAAAGTAGCATGTAAGTTGGATTTACCTTCAAAACTTTCCAGTGTGCATAGCATTTTCCATGTTTTAATGCTGAGGAAGTGCTTGGTAGACGCATCTTCGGTAATACCAATGTAACCAGATGAGCTATAGGAAGACTTGTACGTGGTGGAGGACGTCGTTCATATATTGGATCGAAAGGAACAAGTGCTTAGAAATAAGGTGATTTTCTTGATATTGGTTTAGTGGCAAAACCATGACATCGAGGAGGCTATGTGGAAGCATGAGGCAGATGTGTAGTCACGGTATCCTCACTTATTCTATTAGAAGCAAATTTCGAAGATGAAATTCTTTTTAAGGGGGTAGGATGTAATATCTGAGTTCGACCACAGAATGGTAACCTAGAAATCTAGAAAAGATGTAATTTTGTAATGAGAATTATTATTAGTTTTTGTGTAATCTTGATGAGTTGGGACTTGATTATCTATAATGATGTGAATATTTGATGGTAATCATAAAGGATTTATATTAATTTCCATGATATTGCTTGTAGTTCTTCCGTGGTTTCATGTTGATGGGTTAGGTGCATAAACTGGGGACTATTGTGGGTGTAAACAGTTGGCGCATGTTGCAAGTGGATATATGTGACGAGAATTGCTAGCGTGAATGGTCAGCATGTAGTTTGAAAGTAGTAAACGCCACAAATGTTAGAAAGAATATAGTAGCTGTTGTAACACTATCGCATCGACATCGTCGCTTGAAGCACGCCATGTCCTGTGCTGCTCTATGCCTCACCCTGTCGCGTCGTCCGTCGGGATCTACAAGCGGCTGTCAGTGGCGAGGTGTATAAATACACCCTTTGACTCTTATTGTGAGCCAATGGAAAAGAAAATGAGGGCGAGGGAGAAAGAGAGAGAGTGAGGCAGAGAAAAAGAACGGAAGGTAGGGAGGGTGAGAGCATTAGTTGTGCTTGAAGGAGGAGGAACGATTGCTGGAGGTAGAGGTCGTTGGAAGAGCTTGTCGGACAAGGGGAGGAACGTTGGCAAACCAAGTGTATGTTACCTTACGTCGTTTTTCTCCTTTGATCTTATGTAAATCGTAGGAAACGTGTAAATTAGCTTGCTTCGAGTATCTGATGGTAAATCTAGGAATTTTTTGTGATTTATCAAAGTTTTACGAGAATTTATTGAATGGGTTTTCGACATTCTATTTAACTGATTTTTTGTCATGGCTCTAGCATGATTGGTAAGCAGATTTTACTAGCACAAGTGGTTCACGTGATTTGGTAGCGAAACCTGGTAGCACGAGTGGTCGACGAGTTTTACTGGCACGAATGATTAATGTGAGTTGTGTCATGTCAGTGTGTTTTTTGAACAAACTCTAAGAATAAGTAGAAACTTTAAAGGTATTTATGTGATAATAATGGTGCTTTTGAAAGAAAAGACTTGTATAATGATGGTGTTTCACAAATTGGTTTATGTAATACCTTGAGGAATGTTTTCTGTGATTAAAAATGTTTTTGAAAGGATTTTGTAGAAGGAATGTATATGTTTTGGAAATATTTTTCGTGGTTTCTATGCTTGAGTCTGAGGATGGAACCTCGTGATCGTTGTAGTGGTACTGTAGGGTCTGGGTAAAAGAGATTGAATTACCCACTGTACTGGTGTTGGCTGGGTCCAGGGTTGAGTCTCCAAATGTTTAGGCACCAAGGGGTGTCGAAAGGCTACACCTTGTGTGTATTGAGATATATGTGATACAGGGAGGCTTGTTAGCCAGGTCGATTGGATTTCTACACGGGGTGGTCTACCGCGACAGTGCAGCTGAGAGAAGTAGGAGTCTTCAGTAGCTACTTGTAGCTAGATAGGTCAGCTGTGGTTAGGGTGATATGACATGTTTTACTTACGTGTGTGTGGCTTTTCTGAAGTGATTTCAGACGAGGATTTGATTTGTGAATGCACAGAATGGTTTATGAAAAGTGCATGTGAATTTCAAAAGAAATGAATATAACCTGAAAAGACACGTTTTGCATAGTGAATTTCTAGAAAATTATGAAAAAGCTTTATAGATTTGAAATGCTTTCTTATTCGATTTTGGACAACTGTGGTTTGTGAGTTGCTCGTGACTTTGTTGTGGTTTTTGGTGGATGTGTATTGAGTGACTTGATGTCACTGATGTGTTTTGTTTTGTATTTTTTTGTTTTCAGGTGCAGATTAGAAGTACAATTTATTCCTGGTGTAGATAGTTTAGAGTCATTAGCCACACACACAGGTTCTAGGTAGTGTTAGTTGTTAAGTATTTTATTAATAGATTTAGTTTTCTTAGTAGGTGTATGGTTAGATGCTTTGGATAGAATTGATGCTGATTTGTTACGCATTGGGGCGTTACATTAACCATGATCTCCGTTCTTGTAATGATATTAGTGCATATTATAGGAGCTAAAAGTGTAGTTGGTTTTATATAAGGTGGTGAATTATTGAATTATGCTTAAAAATAGTTTGAGTTTGGAATTGCAACGGCATATGCAAATAGCCAAGACATGGTAAGATTGTTGGTCAAAATGATGGTAAGTGATTTGAATGAGTAAAAAAAATCGATCTGATTCGTCATGAGAGATATTTCTTGTATGATATCATAGTGGTCTTTGCATTATTGATTGATCATGAGGAACACACTCTTACCAACTGTGTAAAGACCTTATTGTTTCTATTTAGTTTTGAGCAATGTCATAGAAATTTATAGTGTAATGCAAGGACAGAGAGACACCCTGAAATGGAAACTCCTAAAAAATAGGACATGAACACATTGAGGGTCACAACAATACGGTTTTGGTTAATTTTAAGTTATTATATGAGTAGCATAGTTATTGAGGCACTCACCTAGGTGGTGCCTAGGCACCATCAATCTGCTAGGTTTTTAAATGCCTAGCTTTTTATTGATTTAACCAGATTTTTTGTCAGATCTGGGTTTAATAAGGAGAAATCAGGACCTGTATTTAGACGTTATTGTGTGTCTTTTATAATGATCGTTCGATCTTAAATTTTGCTTTTATGGTTTTAATCTCATTACATTTTATTATTATCTTTCTACTTTTTAAATATTCCAATGTTATTTAGTCATTTCAATGTTTAATTGAGTTTAAAATGTATATTTCAATTCATAATTGCATATAATAATATATAATAGCAAGGAAAAAATCAAGAATATATGTTTCTTTTCTTAATTTTTTAATGGCACCTAGGTGCCCTAGCCTAATGCCTGGGTGCCTTAATAACCTTGATGAGTAGCATCCTAAACTAAATTTTCTAATGAAAAAACTTAAAACGACATTAACTGAACTTTGTAAGGTTATAAGCAACAACATTAATTTAACTTTCTCTCCTTATATAATAATTTTAAAATTTAGCACGATGACTATGAAGTGCCCAAGAAATAACCAAGTACTAGATCTAGGTGTCCATGTTCTCTCCAAAATGATCCCATCATGCCTTAAAATGGGTCTGGGTGTCCAGGAGGTGTCCTGGTTGTGTCCAGCAATTAAGTTAAATTTTAGAAAAGGAAACACCAACTGGCATGCTGGGCACGTGCCTGATATGACACTTGGGGCTTGTTCGGTATCCTCTTATTTAAGTGCTTATTGCTTAAATAAGTAATTAACGTGTTGGTTAATCACTAATGGATACGATTTATCCATTAGTAGTCACTTAAATAAGTGAAATTTCATAAGCCATTTCATCTTGTTTATTTTTACCACTTAAAATTAAGTGATTAAGATAAGTTCAAACACCATATATATCCTTTGATATTTTTACCCAAAAACATAAATATTTATTCCTGTCATCCATATACATTTTTACAAAACAATAATGTACTTTTTACCATATTACCTTTTACTAGATAATTTACAAAAAGTCACACATTTTGTGTAAATCTATGTGGAAGTTATATTTTAATCCATCTTAATGATAAAATTATATTTGACATTATTTGTTCAATAATATGGTAATTATCTTATAATCCATACTTTTTTAGTAAAATTACATCTAAGTCCAATGATTTATAAAAAGTTTTTAAAATTATTTGTTAGTCAAAATAGTAGTGTAACTATTCATTTTTACGAGCCTACAACTTAATTAATATTATTTGCAATTGCAAAAATTGTATTATTGTTAATTATTTTAGAAATTTTTTTTGTAGGTCCATAATTCAAATAAAAAAGTGTTTTGATGGTATATGTCCAATCCAATAAAATCATAACATATTACATATGTATCATGTATCATTTCGTTCATACCACTACACATTTTATGTGTAAAGATTATGATTGTATAGAAGTAGCTGTGTGTATATATGAATTTATGAGGGCGTATGTGCAAATAAATATATTTATGAAGGTGTTTCTATATCTTATTTTGGTAATTATTATTTTGATTTTCTTTAGAGATTAAGAACGAAAAAGGTATACTGTTTAATTTTACCAAATAGGATGCATGAATCAATGCTTAAATAAACACATAAATTAGTGTTTGCTAAACATTATTAGTAGCACTTAAATAAGTAATAAGTGCTTATTTTCAACACTTATTTTACCAAGTCACCAAACGTCACCATACACTTCTGCCGTAGAGTGTCCATGTTTCCCAAAATGCAAGTGAAAGGTTTTTGCCATTAAAGGCAGACATTTACCTCTATGTATATATTTAAATAGCTTGCAGTGAAACAGATGCGTAAATATTAAAAACATTGACAATGAAAATAAATAAAAGAATTATTTCTATTTTAAAGTAATAATGTCAGTCACAATACTTGTAAATAATGATGATGTACTAGTAGATAGGGTGCATAAATTACTATAATGATTGGTATATAT
>JAMKQA010145831.1:0-15702 GCA_024699735.1 Posidonia australis | reverse complement strand
TATATATATAGTATCTTGTAAATATTTCCTGTATCATTTCTATTATTTATTGTCCTTGGTTGTCAATTGTTTATATGATTAAAGTCTGATTTATTGGATATATTATTATATCTAATGTATTGACAATGTATCTGTAGACACCCAATTTTGCAATTTTACAGGCTTGCATGGTAAAGTATGGTGGTTGGACTGTTAACCACAAATAAATCCATTAAACCCATTTAATTCATTCAAAGCCCATTTAGGCCCACTTAGGCCCATTAAGCTTACCAAGGCCCACCAAAGCCCATGGAGGCCCATTTAGCTTACCAAGGCCCACCAAAGTCCATGAAGGCCCATTTAGGTCCATTTAATTCATTCAAGGCCCACTTAGGCCCATGAAGGCTCACAAAGCCCATGAAAATCCACTTAGGTCCACCTATGCCCAATTAAGTCCACAAAGCCCATGTAGGCCCATAAAGCCCACATAGGTCCATCAAGGCCAATGGAAGCCTACTTAGGCCCATAAAGCCCACATAGGCCCTTTAAGCCCTCTTACCCCACTAAGGCCCATCAAGCCCATTTGGGCCCACAAAAGCCCACAACTCCTCAACCCATTTTCTTCTCCTTCTTCCAACCCAACACCCATTCCTTCCCCCCTCTTCTCACGAATCCAGCCAACACCACCAGCAACCCATCCTTTACCTAGCTTCTATAGGAGCCCAGAAATCATTGCAGCCATTTCCCGCAACTTGATGCTCGAACCAGAGCCACCAGATGCGTCGCCGTGAGCCTGGACCGCCGTTGATCTCTGTCGGCTAGCAAGGGACAGGGTGGAGCGTGGAGAATAGCAGGTTGTTAGGTCGTTAGTTTGTTAGGGACTGTTAGTCTGTTGGGAAGTTGGTTAGATGGTTAGGTGTCGTTGGGTTTTGTTAGAAGTGGTGGTGGGTTGTTACGGTAGCCGTGGACCTCACTTATAAAAGGAGGTGAACAGAGAGGAATTGAAAAAAAGGAAAAAGGGAGAGGGGAGAGATCCCAGAGCTCAGCGTTACTCCACCGTGCTACTCTGAGCGCTCTAGCCTTCCTCAGCAAGCTCCGATCACTCGCGCCACAGCCAGACCAGGTACGCTCTTCTCTGGCCTCAATTATTGTTAGAAATGCTCTCCTAGGTCTCCCCTATCTTCTTGATTTGATTCCAGTAGATCCAGAGGTCTCCTCTAGTCAGAATTGAGCTCCTAGGCCTCGTCGGAGTGATTTTTCGGTGGCCTAAGTGGGGGCACGAATCCACTAGCTGATTCGAGCCCCATAGCCCTAGATCTTCTTCCCTGGACCTCCCTCTTGCTTATCCACTCCTCCGCACGCTGCTCCGCTGCCTCCCGAGGCCACTACCAGAAGATCGCCATCGACGCCGTTTCGTCACTGAAGCCGGAGAAGAAGACTGTTCCCGGAGAAGACGCCACGCCTCCAGCCACTCCGAGCTTCCAGAAACGCTCCACGGCGCGTCCCAAGTACTCCTAAGCCTTCAGATCCACGCCACATGCCCTGAACAGTCATCGCAGTTGAGATCGCCGGAGAAGAATTGCGTTGACGGCGAGCTTGGTTCGAGGATGGAGGAAGTGTGCCATTCTCGCTTCTAGAAGAGGGGAAGGACTCTTCTCACTGCCTCCAAGCCTCCTAGATCCCTGAGCGCCGCATCACGACCCTCCTAGAGCACTCTTCTTCCCCGATGCCGTCGCCGGAGTGCCTCGACGACGAGGAAGGTGGGAGGCCCACTCCCACCGTTGGATGCTCGATCTAGACCGTTGGATCTACTCTCCTTCTCTTCTTCTTGGGGGTAGCTTTCAGTGACCTCTCCGACGGTCGTCGACGGCGGCCGCCGCTGCCTTTTCTTTTAAAAACAATTTAAACCTTTTTTATTTTAATAAAATTCTGAAACTTTCTGTCTGTTGCATTTAGGTCCTTTTTTTATATTACAAATAGGTCTTTTTCTTACACTTAGGTCCTTGCTCATTTTTCTTAATTCGTTTGAATAAAGTTTTAACTGAAAATATTGCATTATACTCCCTGAACATTCAAAATAATGTTTTCTAGGTTTAAAAATTTAACTAAAGCCCCTAGAGTTTCTTTTCATGCATTTTAATCCAATATTTTCGCATAAAGGACCCTGAACTCCTCTGAAACCTTCCTGAATGCATATTTTGCTGGTTAAATTGCATTAAATCCCCTAGACTCTACTGAAACTCCTCAGAATGCATATTTCTTTGGTTAAATTGCATTTTAGCCCCTGAACTTTATTGAAAATCATTCTGAATGCATATTTTGCTAGTTGAATTGAATTAAAACACCTGAACTTCACAAAAACTCTTCTGAATACTTTGATTCACTAGGTAAATTGCATTTTAGTCCCTAAACTTTACTGTTTTCACACTGAATACTTGTTTTTGGGAGTAAAATTACTGAATTGCCCTGAAACTTTCTGATTTCAATATGGACTCTTTTTCTTGCATATTTTACCCTGAATTTCCATTGCATTGCTTTAAATGCATATTTTAGTGGCAGAATTGCATTTTAACCCCTAGGAAACATCAATTTGTCCAGGAATGCACATATTTGCACATTTGACCCTAGATTTCTTCATAATTGCATAGAATGTGTTTTCCTATGTATTCTTGGTAATTTGGCTTCGGAATTTCAATTCTTATTCAGGATCTATGTTTTTTGCGCAAAGGCCCTTGGAATTCGTATTTTTACAATCACACATGCATTTTGCACATTTTGTCACACTTTTTCATGCAATTTTCTTGCATTTTCTTTACTTTGCACACACTTTTCCAACTCTTTTCGAGCTTGGTTTTCTCGCTGTCTCCCGGATTCTTTCGGATGCATCTTTAGATTTGATTTGGCTTTCTATCGCCCGAGGGCGTACATTGAAAGGCTTAACAAAGCCGACATGGTCCCGAAAAGAGGATTATTTTCCCCGATTTGATTTTCTCAGATTTATCTAAATTTCCGCTGATTTGCGAGATGCTTTTCGAGAATTTCTCGATTTTCACGATTTTTCTATCACCCAAGGGCATACAGTAAAGCGGCATTCTCAATGCCTACATTTGTCCCTCGGATTAATTTTTTCCCTTTATTTCGTTTTTTCTCTTTGATTTGGCATGTTTTCTAGTCATCATTAGCATGAACATTTAGAATAAGCAAGCACACATTTAATAGACCTTTCACAACTAGGAAACCTAGAAAGACCGAGTTTTCTCGGGCGCATGGGGGTGTCTAACCCATTCCCCATGCGTAATTAGAATCCTTACCCTTTCTCTGGCCCGCATTCATTTGTGCATTATATCCATTAGGCAGCATACATGTTTTTTGCATCTTGTTTGCTTCTTGGTTTTCTTGTGTGTTTGGTTTTCCTCGTCTTTCTATTAAAAGACTAGGTGGCGACTATTTTCCTTATCCTTTCTCATCTTTCCTTGGTGTCTCTGAGTCTAGTCTTCTTGTCTGGATTCACCATCTTCGCTGTGACCATATCGGGTCTCCTCGAGTGCTTCCACGCATTCGGTAGAGGAGAGCCATGCAGGGTTCCACATACATGGTCACAGTATCATAAATATGACTTGAGGTAACACGGGAAATGACATGTCTCAAAAATCCATAGCAAAGAGTCATTCTTTTATATGGAGTGAGAAATATGACAATATAATATTTGAAATATTATGTGTTGCACTTATTAATGGTTTTAGAAAAGCAGTAGGTGAGAAGATTAAAATTGAGACGTTTGCATAAATAATAAAGAAATTCAATGAAAGAATCAATGAGGTAATACAAAAAATAAAATTGTGAAAACTTAGAAAACATGATATAAGAATTACTCAATCATACAAAGTCAAAGTGAATGGGGTTTAATATTTATAAATGGAGTTACTAACGTGGATCTAAAGTTTTGGAATGAGTTTGTAAAGATTAACTCTCTAAGTTTTATTAAAATTTTATTAGTAATATTGTTTCCCTTTTTCCTTTTTATTTCCTTATTTAAAGATATATATTTTTATCATAGAAACATCATCAAATGGCATAATATAAAGGAAGGGGTTGCTCAATTATGTAAAACTTCAAATAATATGCGTTAATAGTATGGTAACCAATGCAAACTCTATGCAACCTTTTAGTTTTGTGAGGACAACATTGAATTATTAGCAACAATGAAGGCATTCTAAAAGATTTGAATTATTAGGAAGAAAATAGAATAGAGAGTAATCAACTTTCTAAGAAGTTAATCACACATTCTTCTATTTGACATGGTAAAAGGCCACGTTTTTATGCAAAGATACAAGAAATTATTGCAGCAACTTTAGTTGATATTACCGCAGCTTTTAACGGATTTTTGGAGAATGAAGATGAGGCAAATGTAAAGAAATTAAAATTAATAAACGAAATAATTAACATAAAACAAGCTAAGCCTGATATCAACAACAAGAAAAGTAATGTTAAGAAGTGTTTGAAGTTCTTTATTCTTTTACAGAATTTTATTCTTATGATATATTCAAGGCAATGAAGATATTTGTGAATGATAAAATAACAGAAACAATTTCTATGTTTGTTAAAGAACATGTAACTTCAACGACTTCATTGGGCTTTGAAAAAGTAATGGATAGATGGGATACTTGATATTCTTAGACATAGGGCATGCAAATGAATGATGAATATTTTTTTGGTAAACACTTGAAAAGAAATATTTTGTAGAACCTTTCAAAAAATGTATTTTGTAAATAATTTTTAAATTTGTGGAATGAATGTTTTAGTGAATTGGCTTTTTTGTTGAGTAAATGATTATGATGATTGTATGTAATTGGTTTCTAATGACATTTCTTTTAACATGTTATATCTTTTTTATCATAGATGTCTCAATTGAAGATGATAATTGAATGTTATTGTATCGTGTTGATTTATTGTGGTGTTTCTTTTTATAGGTTGTATCATTTCATTATAGATGCAAATGATCTTGTAAGCATATATTTAAAGATGATGAAGAGAGAAGGAAAAGAATTGTTTCTACATTGTTAGTTATATCAAATGCTATCTGTTCTATTACAAATGGTTAATTGATCATTCATGTACCAATTGAATGAATTTATATAAGGTAAGCATATATTAGAAGATTATTAGATCCAACAATACCAAGTCAAGTATATAATCATAAAAAGATTTACAAAATGAGATAATATATTTTCCAAATTTTTTGCAACTTGTTAAGGATGGAGAGAGTGATATGTGACGTAAGGAATACAACTGTGGAAGAACAACTTGCTATATTTCTTGTCACAATAGGATAAAATCAATGATATGGAGTTATTAAAGAAAGATTTCATTGCTATGTTTAAACCATGAACACATATTTCAGTAAGATGCTTAATACAATTTACAAGGAGTTTATTGGTCGATCATTTATCAACTACTCATGTAAGGATAAGAAATGATCCAAATGTCTTTTCATATTTTAAAGTATTCTTAATTGTCTCTTGTTCTATAGATTGTATAGACACCTCGATTTTGTGGTCTTTTGTCGGCTGACCTCTTTGAAAGAGCTTGGTCCAGCTGCAATGAGGCATTAAACAGAAGCATGGACCCATTTAGCATTCCAAACCCATCTAATGCCATAGACCTATCCAAAATCACCAACCTTAGACACCCAAACCCAATTGGTGGTCAAGTACTCCAGAAATAGACCCAAGATCCAATAAGTAGGCCTTGCAATAGGTTTACAATGTATAGCAACTACGTGTAACTTGCGCGTGTTCTATATGTGCATACCCACCGCATGTGTCCTGTATTAGTAACTGCTGCAAAGGTTTGATTTGTCCATTCACCTTTGGACTATCAATTCTTTACTTCTCATTGGCTAACATGGATCTAGAGATATGCCTTGACATGGCTAGACCGTCATGCCCCTCATCCACATTTCAAATCCCTATCAAATCCTATTGATTCAATCCAAGCCTTTTGTTCATAAGTTAGTTATCCATCAATGACCTTCATGCACTCTATGCTCCTATAATGCTCCCTTTACCTTGTCCATAACGAGGTTGCCCCAGCCTTGCATGCACAACCTCTCCTTGTCACCAGCCGTAGCCCAACTTCCTTGCCTAAGCACGCACACCTAGTAAACCACCACAATCCTTACAACTTTGGCCACCTTAAGCCTCTTTAACCATTATAAATCACTTCACGACCCTTGCACAACCTCATGATCCCAACACAACACACTCCCAAGCATCACTAACCAAGCCTCCACCGCCTTTGTCACGTCCCAAGCAACGATGACCAAAGGACGTCCACCACAAGTCATCAACGTTGGGAAGGACAAGCGCATGTCAACACAGGTAAGCCTTTGTCCTTCGAGCATAGTCGCTATTCCCTCTAGCTCTTTGTTGCCTTTATGTCACCATTATCTGCATTTTTTTGTTTGATTTTACATCTCATTTTTGCATCCCCTATTTTCCAGTAATGGGATTTTATCCACGTGAGGTCAACAGTCCTTGAGCATGGAGTGTGGCCCATCCCTGGCGTGTGCACTCGCCTCCCTTCTCCTCTCTGATGTTCCAAATGCCTTCACAAGCTCAAAATTGCCGTACTCTGGTTGGTTGTTCACTAATAGTCACGAAGTGCATGCATCACAATGGGTTGCATTGATTGGTGGCGATGAGCATCTAGCTTCAGTTTGAATCACGTTACATTATGTTTTCTTCATCGTACATCATTCTTGTTGTATATTTGCATAGTTTTACGTTCGATTTGCATGTCATCTACTTCAGATCTAAGCAATGAAACCTTGCTATTAGAGTTTGTAAACTTGGTGTGCGTGTTACTACCACGTTCCACTGCCATTCTCTACTTCTGTGGTTCATTGGCACGGTTGACAGGCATGTCTCCCTATGTTCAGTGTTGGTAGCAAGGTAGCATAGTAGACGTGTTTTAGCATCGTATCATGGCATATATTACAGAGCATTTGCATTAGCAAGGCATCATACTTTTGCCCTTGGGCATACTATTACGACCCATGCCACTACTATCACAAATTCATTAGTCGAAATAAATTCAACATAATAAAGTGCTAAATTACAGGAAATTAAAGGTTAATTAATGTATCTACACTACTTGGAACCTGCAGTGAATAGCTAGGAGACTCCAACTATATGCACTAGAAATCACACTACTACTCATTTGCACCTGCAACTAAAACCACAAGAAAACGTGTGAGTGACCAAAAAAGTCACCCAACACGCACCTTACGGAAAAACACAGAAAACAAAACCAAACTTTCCCTTTTTAAATCATTTTGTTATCTTTAAAATCTCAATTTCATCAAATTCACCAAAGCCTCAAAACATGAGCCCCATTGGCCAAAACTGTAAAACATGGCCCATATTGGCCAAAACCTCAAATATGAGACATACTGGCCAAAACAACAACCACAGGCCATATTGGCCAAAATCATAACCACATTGAGTCATGTAGCTCGACACTAAGTAACCAATTCTGGCTGCATGCAGCTATTGAGGTGCACGGCATTGTCATGGACCTGCCACCCTACGAGGAGTGAATCCGTCCTGAAGTTCTCCCACTTGGAGAACTCTCAAAGAGCTAATCCCACTTAGGAAAGTTGTCCTGTTATTCAAGACGATACTAGAAACGGGACACGTGCACTACCTGCACTGGCCAACACAACATAGTCCGCCCTCTTGATGTCCTCAACTCAGTACCTAGACAGTGAGGTGTCATACCTCCACATCTGACGATATCTTGAGCATTAGAGCTCCGGTGACACTTGAGCATCATACCTCCAACTCCAGATTGTGACCATGTCGGAACTGACCTTTTCGTGCATTAGAGGGAGCACACGAAGAATCCCGATAAGGTCACCATAGAGATGGTGAATCTGAGGAAGACTCGAAAACACCGAAAAAAACAAAGAAAGATAAAAACAAAATGTAGTCACCACCTAATCTTTTAAAAACCAGAAAGACGAGAAAAACCAGATGCGATAAAATGTGAGACAAACAATGAAACATGAATGCAAAAGAATGTGCACATGCTCTGTACCTAATGGATGCAACACATTAGTCATGATGGGCCAGAGAAAGGATAAGGACTCTTGTTACGCATGGGGAAGGTGTTAGGCACCCCAATACGCTCGAGAAATCGGTCTTTCTAGGCTAATCGCTCCCTTATGTCACCAATGCAAATGAATGCTTGCTAAGTTTAACGTGATGACTGCTACATGCTATGCTGACGTTAATGATAGGATTGGGGCAGAAATCAATGCAAACTAGTGCTCAATTGCGCTATGCGAATCCTAGACTGTCGGTCAAAAAGAATCGGCATAGCAAACATCATTGCCCTAAAGATGAATGCATGCTGGAACATATGGAAAGCAAACCATGCAATGAGGGTGTAGACATACAAATGCAAATACATAGAGGGAAACATGCATGATTACAGGAGAAAACAAAATGATAGGATGCATGGGAGCTCAGCCAGTTGCCTATTCTAGACTAGGCAAACCACGCTACCAGCATGCGCTCTTCTTCTACGTAATCGACATGTGCCTGTCGGATGTAGAACAAAATAGCGAATGTTTCCTTGCTTTAGGCCTAAATGCACCTAAATGTGGATGCTATATGACGCATGGGAAGCTAAAGGGGAGGTCGAGGAACATATCTAGATGCTCAGGTGGGGTTACAGTTGGCTGGATAATCCTAACCACCTAGCTCGTCGTGAAGCGGGTTTTGCTAGGGAGCACATCTGAGTTCTCTGACCAGGGGCTTCAACGAGCATTCCGGCACTTCAAGAGGTCCAAAGGGTTGGGAGGAATACATGGATGCAGAGTGGATGCAAGTGTATGTAGTGAGGACCTTCCGTCGTCCTCCCCTTATCTCATCGACTACCATGAGCTCGACTGGCCATACAGGTAGCATGGAGCATTGAGTGATCATCTAGGTCAATTGAAAAAAGCTAGAGGGATATGAAGATGTGTCGAGATAGGACACGAAGAAGCTCACAAGACATCAACCATTTTCGAGCTCGTCGGGATCCTTGCTAGCAATGAATGAATGTAATGGGTGCATGATGAGCATGGCATTATAAATGCAGATAAAACATGGACAAAATGATGCGATGAAGTAATGAAACATAAAGGAACAATAAACACAAAGCAGGGAGTGAAAGCAAACCTATGGAGTTTTGTGGATTGTCCCTTCAAACGATGGCTCGCGGCGGTGGTTCTCCAGTGGTTGGTGCATGGTAGCTACGAAGGCAGGCTTGGAGGGCTATGGTGCGACTGGTGGAAGGTTTGTGTGGGTAATTTAGGGGCTGGTATGGCTTGTTGGTGGTTTGGAGGTGATGGGGGAGAGGTGGAGGTTCCGACCGATGATGAGAGGTGGCTGGATGGGCAGACGGCTAGTGGACATATGGGGACACTTTGACGAGAGGGGAGGCTCTGCTGGAAGGCTAGGACATGCCTTGGTGCATCGCAATAGTGTAAGGCCAAGAGAGGAAGTTGTGTGATTATTAGATGACTGGAAAATAGTGAAGTTGTGGCCAAAATAGGTGAAGGATGGCTGGAGGTGGGGCTGTGTGTGTGCTCAGGGTCGGGAGGAAGAAGGAGGGCCAAGAGGAGGAACTGTTGGACCTGGGTGGCTGATTTATAGAGGGAAGGAAGTGATAGTGGTTGTTGATTCAAAAGGTGGATTAGGGGGAGTGGTTTAGATTAAATCAAGGTAGGATTTGATGGGAAATAGGATTGAGTGGAGGGACTTGATGGTCGAGAAAGTTTAAGGAACACGCCTAAATCCACGCTATCCAATGAGAAGAGGCGGATTAGTGGTCCACTAAGTGAAAAGACCAATCGAGCCTCAGTAATTTAATCCTTGTTCTTTTCGCACATCCGACCAATGCATCCCACCTACGCTATCAGGCCTCGATGGTCGGATGGCTAGGCTAGAGCAGGACTTGCTAGGCTGGACTTGTAGCTATTACTTGATTGCTGGAGCATCAAGGGCTTGGGCTTGGTGTTTGGGATAAGTTTATGGTGGATTAATGGTTTTGGATTGAGTTCAGGGTGTTAGGGATGATTTTGGGGTGTGAAATGGGTTTTTGTGTGGGGAAGTGCCTTGTTACCATCGATGCACTCTTTCGGAGAATTCCGCCAACAAGTGGCTGCCAAAGTGGGGTGTTTATAGATATCCCTTCCTGAGCGAGGTTGAGGGATGGATGGAACCAAGACTGTTGCTCAAAGTTGACAAAAGACATACCTCTTAGCAGCCTGCGGAAGGGTGGTGTTTGTTGTTGGCGCTGAGTCATCCATTCAGCGGATGCACCGAATGTCATGACCCCTGGCCGGAATACAAATGCAGGTGCTATAATGATGATGAAAACACGAGTATGGAAACAATGGTGAAAACACGGATGAGATGAAAAAACAAGTGCGAACACAATGTGGAAAACTTGGGTGCTAAGGCTAATGATGCATGTTGATGTTGAAACACTACTGGCATGCAAATGCGCGTGCTAAGCTCCTCTAGGGATATGCACAACTTTACATGATACTAATGCGAAGGTGTGATGATGCCAGTGTAATGATGCAAGTGTAGTGTGGGTGATGATCACGATATTAGGAGCATAATGCTAAGTATACCGCACCAAGCGAGGGTGCTACAGAGGATACATTGACACTTTGTGCTACGAGAGGCATGCTCAGCATGTGATGCCAACAAAGCGATGGTGCAAGTGGAATGGTATGGAGGATGATGCCTGTAGTGTTGGGCACGTAATTCGGAATACTGACGTCGAGCAAGTAGTGTTGTAGAGGATACGTTGGCACTTTGTATTATGAGAGGTATGTCGTGCATGCGATGCCAATGAGATGAGAATGCTGATGAAGTGTATGAAGGGATGCATGGGTGTTGGGTACGCAATGTGGAATACCAACGCTGAGCAAAAGTATTATTGAGGATACACTAGCACTCTGTGCTACAGGAGGTATGCCATGCATGTGATACCAATGATATGAGAATGTTGATGAAGCATTTGAAGGAATGGGTACGCAATGTGGAACATCGATGCTGAGCAGGAGTACTATAGAGGATATACTGGCATTCTGTGCTACAAGAGGTATGCCATACACGCGATACCAATAAGATGATGATGCTTGGTATGCATGGTGACGGATGCAGTGCTGCGCACATGATGCGAAACATGCCAAGTCGAGTAGGTGGAGCCGAGGACAAGTCACTGGCACTCAATGCTGCGAAAGACAAGTCAAGCACCTTGTGTGGGATGCGATATTGGATGTGATGATAATGCAGTGAATGCAATGAAATGTTGTGCACATGATATGAAACATGCCATGTCGAGCAGGCGGAGCCCAGGACGAGTCACCGGCACTCAATGCTGCGGAACACATGCTAGGCACCTTGTGTGGGGTGCGATGTTGGGTGTGGAAAGGGGCATGATGTTGTGATGCTACATGGAGATGTCTAAGTAGTATTGATGCTATGAGTATGCAATGTGGTGTGATGCGATGTAGTAAGATATAATGCTCATATGATGACATGCAATGGAATGCTTGTGTAGGGGTGTTTAATGATATGCGGTGGATGTCGTGAAGTGCGATGGTATGTTATGCTTGTATGGGGTCATGCGATGAAATGAAATGAAATGAAATGCTGTATCTACGCTTGGGGCATGATAAGTTGACGGACGCATCACTGGATAGTTAGGACTATCAGCTCGATGATAAGTTAGCAGGCTCATCACTGGATAGTTAGGGTTATCAGTCTGATGATAAGTTAACAGACTCATCACCGGATAGTTAGGGCTATCAGCCCGAAAAGGTGAGGGACATGGCTAGGATTGATAGGCTTGTTGATCGGATAGTTGGGGTTATCAGCCTGATGATAAGTTGGCAGACTCATCACCGAATAGTTAGGGCTATCAACCCAAAAAGGTGAGGAGCATGGCAAGGACTAGCGGACTTGCTGACTGGATAGTTAGGGCTATCAGCTTGAAAAAGGGGCATGGAAAGTGTAAAACCTACCTGTTGGAGATGAAGCACGATAGAAATGATAGGCCAACGAGCCTATCAAGCCAAAGGAGTGGTGACGGATCCACGAACCTGTCACCAAGGATGTAGAAATTAACGAGATTACGACACCCGAAGGTGTGGCAGAGGTCTGGAGACGATCTCATGGTAGTTAGGGTTGCTATCCTAAAGGAAGGGCAAGACGATACCAAAGGGCGGCCTAGATGCCCTTGGTATCGATGGATAGATAACAGAGTAGTGAGCCTGTCGATTGAGAGAAAGGAATGGGAATACCACATTCAAAAATATGGTAGAGGTCTAAAGACAGTCCCATGGTAGTTAGGGTTGCTAGCCTAGAGGAAGGATGAGGCGATACTAAAAGGCAACCACGATGCGTCTGGTATCAAAGGGGAGATAACAGGCTAGCGAGCCTGTCAATCAAGAGAGGGCGGAGACAGAAATACCATGCTCAAAGGCGTAGCAGAGGTCTGAAGACAAACCTATGGCAGTTAGGGGTGCTAACCCAAGAAAGGGCGAGTCGATACCAAAGTGTAGCCAAGATGCCCCTAGTATTGAGGGAAAGGACAAGGAACAAGAATACCACACCTAAGAGTGCAACTGACGTCTGAAGACGATTCCTGTGGAAGTTAGGGTTGCCAGCCCAAAGGAAGAGCGAGACGATACCAAAGGCAGCCAAGATGCCCCTAATATCGAGAGAAAAGACAATGTAGGATGGAAGCGGAGGATAGTTCATGAGATACTAGGGCAAAACAGATGCCCTTGGTATCGAGTCGAGTAGCCGCAAGAGATGTCAAACACCGCACATGGGTGTGCAATGGCCTTAAAACGGGCATGTGATGCTTTACTAAGAAAAGGCGAGGTGTAGACATGCAGATTGTCACAAATCACCCGCAATGGTGAGCGGACACGGCAGGACAAGAGCGAAAAGAGACAACATGAAAGAGGAACAAGTGGAGGGTCAAGCTGCAACTAGAGGGCACTCTAGACCGTCGGAGGGGATATGATTGATGGCGACTGGGGAGAGGAATGATGCTTGCTCTATGAGGGACTGTTTTATTCTACTACTTATTCAGCCGTTGTGTTCTAGCCATTCTGTGTTGGGCTGTGCAATCGTTGGGCATCCTTTTGTAGTGTTGATAGAACTTGACGGATGACAGGACCATTGCTGTTGATTTTGCAAGTATGAATAGCTTGTGCACTAACGGGTGCCCTTGTGGTAGGTGCGCTTTGACAAGAAAACAACTGAAATACCCCTGATCAAAGACGTTCAATGATGACCTGTAATGTGACACAATATGCAAGTAGAAAGGTTTTAATAAGCAAAGTAAATGGTGATGGTGATTATTAGGGTGGATTCTTTTATCGTATGTAGGCAAGTTAATGGATTAGAGATGATTATTATGATTGTTGGAGCAAGTATGAATGCTTTATTGATTAGATGTAGTGATTTTTGCTTGTTTTGTGGTTGTTTTTTTGTGTGTTTTGTTTGCTCTCAGTTAGGCTAGAAAGCTATATGCTTGTTGGAGGAGGAGGACACCCTCGTCTCAGCTGGCCTTATAGAGAGTCACAAGCTGTGGGTGGCTCTTGCAGGGTGAGTGGGGGCGCTTGAGTAGGGTGGCGATGGACCGTGCTCCATGCCAAACTCTCTAGGGTCTTGCACTTGCTTTTCTGAGATCATTGACATTTCTTTTGCTCCCTTATAGACACACAACTTTGCTCTACCCTTGGGTTAGAGGTAATAGGCACCTAGTCTACGTTGGAGGCTTTTATCGTAGGAAGGGGGCCAGTCCTTCGAAGGTATGGATCTACGTAGGTGCATGCTCTGACTCCTCTCCAATATATGGTAGGGGTAGAGCTATGCTACACGCCTCTTGCTCTTGGGCTGATTTTTATCTTCACCTTCTATCTTCTTTGTTCTTTTACGCCCATGTGGATGTATAATCTTTTCCTGGCTCACTTGCTCAGTCACCCTAGTATTTTATCTCCCTCTTGCAGGTGTAGGGCCCTTGTGGGGTTTGGACAATTCGTTTGGCTTTGACGAATAGTGGCTCCCTCACTTGCTTGGTCATCAAGGTAGCGTCAACTTAAGGAGGACAATCCATTCCGATGTAGGTTAGCTTTCTGATTTTCGTCATCGGGAAGATGATTATGATGTAAAGTGTTTTTGTTGTTTTAGATTTTTAGTTTTTTTTGTATTTTTCTGATTTCTGATTTTTGATTTTTTGATCTTTTGATTTTTCTAATTTTTGATTTTTTGATCTTTTGATTTTTTTGGTTTTTGATTTTTTATTTTTTTTTAAATGCATGAGGATGACGATGTAGAATAAGAAATAATAGAAAAACAGGAGAAAAGGATACTACTCCGGTCCCTATTGCTGACTTTATGGATGCCGCTTTATTCATGTTGATGGGGTCATTGACTAATCTAGCAGTGCCACCGGAATTGTGGCGACAACTGAAATTGTGGATGAGTTTGTTAGAACTGTTGTTGCTATTGAAACTGTTGGCTCTATCAAGGTCCAGAGTGCTGGTAGCCTCAATGCCATGTTAGCATGCACTAGGCGGGCCAACCTTAGGCCATGTCCCTTGCGTAAGGGTCAAAAACAAGGGGAAGAGACATATTGATGAGATCAATAGGATTCATCAGGGAGACACTAGAAACAAGAGGGACAGGAGAAAGAAAAAGGACCCTCGAGCCCGTAGTGTCCTAAGAGTCTAGAAACTCAGGTAAGGATGCGTCCGGTTGGTCCAGGTGTGCCAGTGCAAGAGTATGTTTGTGTGCAGGTGTTTGTGTGTGGTGCAAAGTGTGGGAGCGGCAACTGTTGCATCAGTGTGACACCAGACAATGGGCTCACGGAATGCTGTGCTCCTACTAAGCCGAAGGGCTGGTCACTAGGTGATGGAGACGAATACTGTGCAAAGTGTTGTGTGAATGTAGGAGGCAGGAAAGGCGCTGCCGTTGCCGAAGTTGTGAAGAGTTGGGGCGACGGAGAGAGCATCAGTGTGGTGAAGTGTGCTAGTAGGACTGAAGTGGGGTGCAATTGAAACTTGGGGGTCGGCAGAAAGGGAACATATGGAGGAAGGTGAGCAAGAGTCATGTCCCAGAGCTTTTGCGCAAGAGTCAACAGATGTTGCGCTTACAGGGCAGAGGATTCGTCGACTGGTGGGCCCGAAAGTGAAGGCACAGATGTAAACGGAGGCACAAAAATAGCAAGGGCATTACGGAGAGACCCTCTAGGAGAGGTAGCCGTGACCAACTAGATTCTTGAAGTGGGAAGGCCCTGGGACAGGACGAAAGGCGAGACCTCCGAAGTCTGGGAGTCGGTCGCCGAAGAGACCTCGACGTTAGGCTCTAGACCAATGGAGGTCCACCATGGTACCGAAGTAGGGGGATAAGAATCCTCGAGTGCGCGAGGGTGATGCGTGCGAGGGTGATGAGCAAGGGTGGAGGAAAAAGAAGAAGAGGTTGGCAGGGACGGAGGGACCAAAGTGTTAGAAATATTAACATTAATTTTGATGATTATTCATTTGTGCTTATTTTCATAAATATTATAACGTGAAAAAGATTTAGAGTGTCTTAGCATGAATTCAAAAATACATACCGGCATCAAGAGCGATGGACT
>JAMKQA010145830.1:0-11212 GCA_024699735.1 Posidonia australis | reverse complement strand
CTTTGCTTTGTTGCTTTTACAGAAGTCAGAATTTTCCCTCTCACAGAGATCGATTACAACAATGATTACACAATGAAATCTCGTGAGGAGAATGGAAATGAAAATAATAGATAGTATTACAAGTATTTCTCAATGGTGTCATTATCAGGCCCTGTACGGGTCGTTTTTATAGCCGTAGGATTGCCTCAAGATGTGTCTAACGACTATAAAACAGTCGTAAACGGCTACCTCAACGGTATGCCGTTTTGGCCTTGGTATGCCAAAAATGATCGTCAATCTGCAATCCATGAGCAAAACGGTATGCCGAAAAATCCAACGGTATCCCGTTTTCTCCAGAAACGGTATGCCGTTTTATGATGGTATGCTGTTGTTTCACATTGTCTTCATTTTCTCATCTGCTCCGGAGTTCCGCTGCTTATGTCATTTTTTACTGAAACGGTATGCCGCTTCAACTTCGGTATGCCGTTTTCAGTTCTTCTTTTGATCTTGTGGAGCACCGTTGTTCATACCATTTTTCACTGAAACGGTATGCCGATTTTGTCTCCGGTATGCCGTTTCTATTACTTTGAATAAACACTTGTATACAATTGAGAACTATATAGAAAACACTTATAATCTTTTTCATCCTTTAATATTTATGAAAATATGCACTCATAAGTTATCATCAAAATTAATGCATTATTTCTAACATGATAGGTACCTCACACCTCCTTTTCACCTTTCCTAGCATACCAGCCTTGTTAAACTATCAGTCCTTCTCGTATTTGTGCCTTGGTTTCCATTCATTGCATCATCCTTCGTCGGCAGACAGCCAACGACCTGTGTGAGGCATGTGTTTTGGACTGTCCTGAGGCTTCTTCCTCCGTCCTCTTCATCCACTTAAGCCTCCTGACACTCCATCCAAGCTCCTAGTTGCCGTTAGTGGTTGGACGGATGAGAGTCAGGCCAACAAACTCCAGGTGGATGAATGGAAGTGTGCATGCATTCTCATTTCATTTTATCGCTTCCTAGATCATTTTCATACCTCTTTTGCGTCCCCGAACCACCCTAGAGGGCCAACGGTCTCTTCCATCGATGACCAAGGTCGATAGATGCCGTCCAGTCCAGCGAACATGACCAAAGGGAGAGGGGATGGTTCACTCGATTTTAATGCATTTTTTTTGCCTATATGTGTTCATGAATGAGTGTTCTATTATTTTGGATGGTTATATTATATGTGCCTTTGCTTTGGTTTCTCGGGGAAGACGATCAAGGTCTACTGTCTAGTGTAAATTCTGGACTGTGGGCTGATACTACGTGCTGGTTGTGCGGATGGCCTTGTCTAATGCACTGACAAATCGAGCCCTCTCCTTTGACTGCTCTCTATATTTGATTTTTGTTGGATGATCCGTATGTTTTGATTCCTTCCTCATTGTGTTACATGACCATATGCTTGGTTGCAAGTTTTGGATTTTGTAATGCATCTTTAGGATAATGAAAAGTCTATTGTCTAGGCAGGCCTGCATGGCCCAGTCGTGTTGATTTTCGAGGGACTTTCGCCCACCCAGACTGAGTCCCTCAACTTTGGTTTTCTTGATATCATTTGTTAATCATGCTTCTTGACTTTGTACCTCCTATTACTCTGATTAGTGTGTTTATTTTACCTTGCTTTATTTCCCTTGTATCCTTTTATCTTTGCATCATAATGCTTTAGTGGCAAATATGAATGGTAATAAATGCATACATAGCCTCACATGTGAGCAAGGAAGTCGAGAAAGACTGATTCATCGGGCATATGAGGGTGCGTAATATCTTTTCCATGCGTAATAAGAGTCCTTATTCTTTTTCTAGCTCACATTGACTCATATGTCACATCCATTAGCACAGATTTCCTAAGATTTGTTGGCACATCTTGATTTTCTTTATTGATTGGTTTTCTTCGGTTTTCCTTGTCTCCTGAATTGAATTGACTAGGTGGCGACTCCTCTTTCTTTTCCTTATTCGCCTTTTGTGATGTTCCTTCCTCTCTTCCAAGTGGAACGTCCTCCCATGGATTTGTCCTCTTCTTCGTGGCCCTATCGGTCCTCATGCGCTCCCTTCACACCTCAAGGGTCCCCCACCAGCATGGTCACAGTAAGTTGGCAACTCCATTGGGGAAGGTGAGACTTCGACTTTCATTTCTGCTTTTCCTTGCTTATTTGGCTTTGTATGTATGTCAATTTATTCATGTTTGCCTTATTTGATGTTTAGCATGCCTTTTACCATGTGAATGTTTATTTTACACAATTGCTATGTTATTACACTTACACATGCCATGATATCATGCCTTTTGATTTGATCATTGTTTTATTCTTTTCACAAGCATGATTCATAACACTACCACATGCCATGCACATCCCTTTTGATTGATGTGTGATTTATGCAAGCCATGTTGATCTATTTTCTTCCCCTTTTGACATTAATTGAGGAAAATTAGAGACTTGTTTGCCTCCCTTCCTTGTTAAATTAAACATTGCAAGAGGAATAGAGAATTAGGGCAAAACTAGAGACAAGAACATTCATTTTTCCTGTCCATGGCTTAATAAAATGCAAGTAAATGACATTAATCATGTTTGCATGGTTGGAGCATATAGGAACATGTATTCTATCTCCTCTGAGTCCACCTACAGTTTGAGAAGGACAGTCCCAGTCTGTCGTTCTATTGCTATTGGTTTAGCACAAGATGACATTCTGTTATCCCTTGTTCGGAGTTGTGTCAGTGTTAGTAGAGGGTACAACTCATGCTTTAGCATGGTCAAGGCTCCTAACGCACCACCCGTTCGTCGCCTGAGCTTTGGCCAAGATTTAGAGTGGGGACCTTACTTTCTAGCTAGTGTCAAACCCATACTTGTGAGAGTGTCTCAATGGGTGGCCCATTTGTGGCACACATTGTGAGAGAGCTTATAGTAGATGCATCTATGTGCATGCGTGCCATTCATGCCACAACTTATTTCCCATATAACCTTCTAACTGCTTTCGTTTGCCACGACAGGTCTCACATCGTGCCCGACAGCGTGGCCTTTGGTTGTGTTCATCTCTTGCCCTTGCATATAGTTTCTGATAGTCCCATTTCTTTGCTTGCCCTCCTTATTTCATCCACTACTATGGAGAATCCATCCTCTGACCCCTTTGCTCCTACGGATCTCGAGGTAGTTGGTTAGACACACCCCTTGCCTTTACCCAGTATCCACCCCTACATCTGGGCACCTTTGCTTGGATCGCTTCCTAACCTTGTCTCCTCTATCACCCTGCTGCCTGTGGTGCCTCATGCCGAGACACAGGATCATTTTGTAACTTCCCTTGGCACCAGTGGACTAAGCTATCAGGTGCCTCCTCTACCCATCCAACCACCTTGTCCATCTTTTGCTCACTCGCCCGTTATATCTTTGCCTGTCTTGTCTACTCCCTAGCCTTAGGGATCGTCTATGGCATCTTGCATCAGGACACCACCTTCCTAGTTGTGTAGTCCGTGCATCCTCTCTTGGCCCTCCGTTGGCTTCATCTGTGTGTCATCTTTCATGTCCTCATGCCGAGGTGTTCTCTCAGCCATCAATCACTCAAATCGTGCCTCCTATGACTATCTTGCCCAATCCTATTATGCTTGCACTAGGAGCTTCCTTGTCTTTGGGCTTTGACCCTCTAGTCGCTATATTCCAACAAGTAGAGTCCCTTTCCTCATTGGCTCAAAGAATGCAGGCCTTAGCTCAAGACATGTAGAGTCAACTTTCTACCCTTGCCACCCTGTCTTTTGTATCCTCGGCACCTGCTTCGATTGCACCCCTTGTTTTGTTTGTGCCCTTTTCGCTTCCCACACCTCAAGAGTCGTAGAAGGAGAAGAAGCATGCTTGGCGCCAACCTTCCAACTTCACACCCCTGGGCGAGTCACTTAGTTCTTTCCTTCCCAAGGTTGCCCATCTTTTGACTCACTTGGAGGTCCAATCACCACTGGACCTCCTTCCACGTTGGTTTAGGCTGGTCCTGTTTTACGAGTTCCATCAGAGCATTGGGCACTTCGTGGAGAATTACTTCACCTTGCAGAATGCTGTTTAAGATCTCATTAATGCTGGAACGGTCCAACATCCTATCTCTCCACGTGGTGCTCAGCCAATTCCTCAAGTGTCCCCCTTCCATCAAGCCGATGCATCCCACTGCACCAACACGGCAAGGACAGCAACAGAAGAAAAGATGAACTCATAGAACCCTTTGGTCGAGCCCTTGAGTGTCATCTTTCCTAAGGTTGTGTCTCTTTTGAGGCTCCTAGAACCTCGCTTGCCACCAAAGCCACTTCCAAGGTGGTATGACATGAGTGTGTTTTGCAATTACCATCGATTTACGGAGCACTTGACTGATAATTGCTACACTCTCTGGAATGTTATTCAGACCTTGATTAACACTAGAGTCATTAGCATCTACATGTAGGAAGTCGATTTGACACTTGCACTAGCGCTAGTGTACCCTAGCCTACTCGACAAGCCCTCTTCTGGGCTTATAGGCTTTAAGGATGTTGAGACTTCCCATGTCAATCTCCTCGTTCTTGTCCCTCCTGTCTCTCTTACCTCCCTAGGAGATCCTTTGGATCTCGTCAATCTGGCACCAACTCGCCTTGCAGCCACATCATCCCAATCTCTACCTCCTGATCTTGTGGTTGCTTCGACCTATTGGGGTGTTCAAGACCCACGACAGAGGTAGCGACATCGATTACAAGACTACACCCCATTGGCAACCCCTCAACACTATCTATCCCTAGTTTAGCAGCTCCAGAGGGAGCCAGCCCCGTGTCCGTTGCCAAGTTTGATCATCCACCTTCTGTGATTTCCATCATAGGATGGTCATGTAATGGACCATTGCAGGTCTTACGAAACTCTGTCGGCATTTGATCAATAGGCGTGTCGTTGTCATTGACGCTGTTGTCCAGCTATCACTAGTAGGCAGCGTGCCCGAGGTGGAATTGGCTTCTTCTGCATCTCACCTTGTGCCCTCCTGTGACTCTACTCCCCTAGTGGTATTAGCCACCCTAGCTATCCTATCCTCTCCAACTCCTATATCCTTGGGACAATCGGAATCACTTTGCAAGGATGGAGAAACGCACAACCAGAGCCACCAAGGCGGTGTCGGCGACACTAGTAGCGTAGGAGTGGCTCCAAAACCTCAATCGTGAGGTTGCTGATAGGTAAGTCTCCCCACCTTCTTTTTGCATGCTTTGCCTTTTGTTTTGGTTTTCCATTCTTTTTCGTGTTTTGTTGTTTTATGTAAACCCCTAAAAAATACAAAATCCTAAAAAGTCTAGAAACATGTTATTCTTATTATAGCACGCTCATTTCATTTCTTGCATTCTAAAAAATATATATAAAAACAAAAAAGCCGAATATAACAAAAAAGCCAAAAACATGTTCCCCCTTTTCGTTGGTTTTTGATTTTATTTTTTTGTAGAAGGAAAAAAAAGAAAAATACAAAGCTCACAAAAACCCAAAAATATACTTATCCCTTTGCCCTAAATCCTTAAAACCCACAAAATTTGCAGTCTCAAAAACCTGGCCTTGGACAATAAGGAGCATTGGGAAGGGTTCTAAGCATGATTGAATCAAGTAGCATTACCCAAGCAATGCCATATCACCATACCTACCTAAATGAGTGCGACCCAGAGTAGATCAGCTGACTTCACCAAATCTATTGCTGAATACAAAGAGCGATGTCACTCCAATCAAGAGAGTCCACCAAACATGGAAGGGTCGAGGCCAAGTAGAGCATAGCTAGAGGCTGCCCTCATACAAAGAAAAGGCTGAGGGTGTACACCTAATGGCCAAACTCTTAACTTTCCACCAGGACCGCTACCCCAAGAGGGCGAAGGAAATGCATATCCAAAAGAATTGAGAGTATGTGAGCTAGAAACGAAATGACGAGATATGCATATTGGGTATAAAAGAAACATGAAGATAGAAGTTGAAGAAAGATGGCGCCCATGAGTGGAGTGACTTGGACAAGTATCAAAGCAATCTGGAGGGCCTGGCCCTACCCTTTGAGTGAAGCACCACGCACAAATCCCTCGTGCGAGCAGTAGCCCCACCACTTTGGGAAGATCAAATACAAATCCAGTCAATCATGAGGGGAAAAGAAATATTACACCAAGAGCATCAAAAGTGGTAGTTGGTCCCCAAGGTGTTGAGACAAAGGCTAAAAGGTTATATTTGGCACTTCTACCACTTGCATGTAGTCAAATGCTATGCCCTACAAAGATGAGGTCCTATCCATGGCTGTACCGCCAGAGTGAGAATGAGAGCCACCAACCACAGCCTAGCATGGCATTGCTTGGGGATCAAGGTGCCCCTTGAACCAAGAAGTGCAAAATTGCCCTCTCATCAGTCAGCTCATCTAAATCCAAAGCCACCATAAATATAATAAGTGCATAAATAATCTACCCTCTCTCTCCCCCTGTTTTTGAAAACCATGGCCAAGGATGAGGGCTTGTGCAAGCTCAACATTAATGTGGAGCCCTTGTCCTGAGGTCTCATGCTTTTCCTCAATGTTTTTCCTCACGTGCGTTTCTTCCGTGTTTTCCTCTTGTGCTTTTCTTCAGTGTTTTTCCTCACGTGCTTTTCTTCCATGGTTTCCTCCCATGCTTGTCCTTCATTTTTTTTCCTCTCGTGCTTTTCCTCCTGTGTTTTTTTCCTCTTATGTTTTTTTTGTTTTTGGCTGCTCGTTGCGTTGGGTGGTCTATGATGATAGACATGTTTGCAATGCACCTTTCCTTGGCAGAACGTCACATGCCCTCACTGAGACCATTGCACACCTTTGAGTGGTGTTCAGTATATCTTATGATAGCTCAGCATGACACCAGGGGCATCTGTTCTACCTTAGTATCTCATGAGCTACCCATTGTTTCTTTCCTGCTTTGTCCTTCCTTTCGATACTAGGGACATCTTGGTTGCCTTTGGTATCATCTCGTCCTCCCTTTGGGCTAGCACACCCAACTACCACGGGTTTGTCTTCGAACCTTTGCCACATCTTTGAGTGTGGTATTCCCCATCTCTATCCTTCTCTTAATCGGTAGACTTGACGGTCTGTCATCTCTTCTTTAATACCAAGGGCTTGTTAACTACCTTTTGGTGTCTCCTCTTGGGTACTAGAGGCACGTTGGCAGCCATCTAGTACTCTTTTCTCCTTTTTGGCTTGGTGCTAGATCCTTTGGTCTGTCGATAGCCGCCTCTTCTTGACTTGGTGCCAGACTTCATGGTCTATAGATAATTGGTGTTTGTGGTTTGGCACTGTACCCCTTGGTCCGTCAATAACCTCCTCTTCCTGACTTGATGCTGGACCCATTGGTCCGCCAATAGTCAATGTTTCTGGTTTGGCACTGGATCCCTTGGTTTATCGATAGCCTCCTTTTCTTGACTTGGTGTTGGATCCTTTGATCTGCCAATAGTTAGTGTTTTTGGCTTGGCGTCGAACCCCTAGGTCCGCTGATAGCCTCCTCTTCCTTACTTGGCATTGGACCCCTTGGTCCATCGATAGTCAATGTTTGTTGCTTGGCATTGGACCCTTTGGTCCGTCGATAGCCTCGTTTTCTTGACTTGGTGTTGGAGCCCTTGGTCTGCTGATAGCTAGTGTTTTTGCTTGGCACCAGAACCCTTGGTCTACAGATAGCCTCCTTTTCCTAACTTGGCCCCAAACCCCTTGTTTCGTCGATAGTCACTGTTTTTGGCTTGAAGTTTGACCACTTGGTCCACCTATAGCCTCCTCTTCCTGACTTGTCATCAAACCCCTTGGTCCGCTCATAGTCAGTGCTTGTGGCTTGGTGCCAGACTCCTTGGTCCGTCGATAGCCTATTCTTCCTAACTTCACATCAAACCCTTAGGTCCATCGATAGTTAGTGTTTATGGCTTAGCGTTGGACCCCTTGGTTTGTCGATAGCCTCCTTTCCTAGCTTGGTGTCAGACTCCTTGGTCCGTCGATAGTCAGTGTTTGTGGCATGACATTGGACCCCTTGATTTGTCGATAGCCTCCTTTTCTTGACTTGGCATTGAACCTCTTGGTTTGTCAATAGTTAGTGTTTTTGGCTTGGTGTCGGACCTCTTGGTTCCCCAACAGCCTCCTTTCCTAACTTGGTGTCGGACTTCTTCGTCCACTGATAGTCAATGTTTGTGGCTTGGCATGGACCCCTTGGTCCATCAATAGCCTCCTCTTCCTGACTTGGTGTCGGACCCCTTAGTTCGCTGATAATCAGTGTTTGTGGCTTGGCATCGGACCTTGTGGACAGTCGATAGCCTCCTCCTTCCTGGCTAGGTGCCAGACCCCTTGGTCCGTCGATAGCCTCCTGCTTGTTGTTAGGTTTTTGTCCTGTTGATATTCCTCATGTTCTGTCGGCGAGTCAAATATCTTACCGTCTCCCTCCTTTCCCTTGGGCTGATATCCCAAACTATTCAGACGACTTCTGTCATCAGTTACATTTTCGGTCGACAAGCTTATCAGACTTGTCATGCCCCTCATCTCCTTGGGCTGATATTCCAAATTATCCAGACGACTTCTGTCATCAATTACCTTTCCAGTCGGCAAGCCCATTAGACTTGTCATGCCCCTCATCTCCTCAAGTCGATAAGCCAAACTATCTGGTGTTGAGTCTGTCAACTCATCATGCCCCTACAAGTGTAGAATACCATGGCATGTTATCGCATCTACTACGTATCACCACATGCCGCACTTGAGTATAGTATGTTATCGCATCTCATTACATCCACCACATATCATTACATGTCCTACAAAAACAAAGCATGCCCTCAAGTTACATTGCATCCACTACATGTCATTACATAAGTATGGCATTTCACCACATTGTTGTGTGCCCAACATTGCGATTGTCACCTCCATTGCATACATTATTACACTATCATTGCATCACACATTCGCGTAAGTGTTGTATAGAGTTCCGTATATCCCTAGTAGAGCTTAGCACACTTGCATTTTCAGCATCATTTTCTCATTTTCATTTGCATTTTGGCAACGAGTCATGACCTTTGGTGCATCCGCTGAATAGGTGACTCACACCAATAGCAAACACCACCTCCCACAAGCTACCAAGTGGTGTGTCTTTTGTTAACCTTAAGCATCGGTCTAAGTTCCATCCGTTCCTCAAGCTCGTTCAGGGAGGGACATCTATAGACACCCCACTTTTGCAGCCACTCACTTGTGGATCCATTCAGAAGAGTGCTTCCATGGTGGCAAGGCTTTTTTCCACACTACAACCCATTTCACACCCCAACACTAGCCCATGGCCCAAACCCATCCTAAACCCCATCTAAACCAACCTTTCAAGCCCACTTGTGGCCTATATGTTGGGTGGATTGGGTTTACCTTCCTTGCAAGTAATCTGTCTTAGGACCACTGTGGCCCGATAGCACAACATTGTTGTGCAGATGTGGCACACGGATGTCCTGGGTCAGTGCTAACAAGTGAAGGATAGACTTGTCCTTTCACCATTGGCACATCGAATTCTTGACTCCCATTGGCTGAAACAGATCTAGGCATGTCCCACTCTCCATCTAGGCCATGAAGTCCCTCATGTTGATTCAAATTACCATCCTATCATCTTGATCAAATTTGAGCCAAAGGATGAGAGTAGGAGAGAATTAGCGGATCAGATTCAAACAAACCTTTATTTAACCAACCATCTTCTCCAATGACAAACACTCTTGGCCAGTGCTCGTCTCCACTCACTCCCTGCATATCCTTCTTGCTCCCTGCATTTCCAGAGCTTTCCCACCACCTTAGGAGAGAATTCTGAGCAAGAGAGAGAGAACCAGAGTGCTAGAGCGTCGCGTGGAGGAGCAGAGCCCGTCGCCGTTCTAGAGCTCCGGTGAACCCACTTCAGCCAGGAACACGCCTCGATCACCCTATTCATCAACATTGTAGTTTTCTAGGTTCTCCTCCCCTTCTTGGAGCATTTTCCAAGGGATCCAGAGCGATCCCTTGGCCTCCGGAGTCTTCCCGTGCTCCACCGTCGCCAAACTCCGGCGACAGAGGTGGGGGGGCAATCCAGGAAGTTTCCTCGATACCCGAGCCCTCTCCTCTCCTCCTCTGGCCTCCCTCGACGTCGCCGGGCCCCGCCATGTCGCTCCAGCATCCCCAGTCGCCTCTAGAAAGCTCGCCGGAAAACATCACCCGTAGACGCTGGTGCCGGAGAAGAAGGCCCTGCCCAAGCTTTCACGCCGCTTCGAGCCTTGCCGCAGTGATCCAGCCCCGTGGTTACCTTCCTCAGCCTCCCGAGAGCACGCCTGCACCTCCAGCATCGCGCCACAGCTCCCAGAGCTCCGCAGCCACGCACCTCGCCGGAGAAGACCGCGGCGCCGGCGCTCTGACGCCCCCAGCCACCACGTCGCTCCGGAACACCCGAGACACCTCCGATCCACCACCGCAAGACTCCAGGACCACGAAACCGCCGCGCCGCTGCCCTCCGGAGCCTCCAGCCACCTCCAGATCGTCGTCGTATGTCGTCGACGGCGAGCGAGGTGGGCGGGATGATCCAGCCTTCGGAGGACACATCCACTCCGTTGGATGTGCTCCTCATGCCCCCTTCTTGCTTCCCAGGTGGTTTGATCTGAGATCAGGCCATCGGGAGGCGCTATTTGGTCCCCCTTGATGGTCGCCGACGGCGAGCTCCGTCGCCGGCGGCCGTCGAGTTTGTTTAATAAAGAAAATAATAATATCATGCATATTAACATAAAATTCAGAAAACTTAGTTTTCATTGCATATAGGTCCTTCTAGAATTACATGTAGGTCCATTCATCGCATATAAGTCCTTCTGTAATTTTTCTAAAAATGTTTGAGTAAAGTTTTGACTGAAAATATTACATGTTTTACCCTGAACTTTTTAAGTAATGTTTTCAGAGTTAGAAAATTGCATAAAAGTTCTCCACAGTTTTGAAATGTGTTTTGTTTCTGACAATTGCATGTTAGACCCTGGATTTCCTTGGAATGCCTCGAACAGTTCATTTTCATGTGAAAATTGCATAATAGACCCTATGTTTTCACAAATGCTTCCAGTAGTTCATTTTTCTTGTGAAAATTGCATGAAGCCCCCTGTGTTTTCCAGAAACTCTCTGAATGCACTGATTTGTGGTTAAATTGCACAGAACACCCTGAACATCTTTAAAAACATTCTAGAAGCCTGTTTTCTTGGGTAAATTGCATTTTAACCCTCCT
>JAMKQA010145829.1:0-14498 GCA_024699735.1 Posidonia australis | reverse complement strand
GCTTTGTGGGCCCACACGGGCCCAAATGGATTGATTGGGTCCAAAGAGGCTAAATGGACTCAAATAGGCTTGCATGAAGTCAAATAGGCTTGAAATGGGGTAGTGGGCCCAAATGGGCTCAATCAGGGTTTAGTGGGCCTTCATGGGCCCAATTGGGTTTCCATGAACCAAATGGCCTAGGTTAAGGGGTTTGAGGGCCCAAATGGACCCAACCAAGGTTCAAGCTCAGCCACCAGATCCTCATCCTGCAAAATTGGGAAATTAGGGTGTCTACACTAACGAAGTTAGCCATATCTCGAGGGATAAACAACTTCCAAAACTTACAGGATCGCTGATGTCCATCATTCTAAGGCTCGTATCCCAATCCCTCATTCTCTCTTCTCTCTTCAGCTATGATAGGTTCAATGATCCCCTGACCATATTGCCCGAGAGGAGTTCCTTTCACATATCTCCACTTGCGATACAAGTTTTCAACCTTTGGGAGAGGGTTGTTACAAACAACCAGGTGGTTGGCATGCTCGAGGGCAGGAATGAAGTTAACCGGCTCAAACCGATTAACCCGATACAGGATCTTAAAGGATTTGGGATCAAATTGGATGGTTTGGAGGGATACAGCAAAGACCGCCTCAACTTTCTCCTTATCAAGATTTTCTACCATGACAACAACAATGTTGTCATACCAGTAGAATTTTATCATGCGGTAAAGCGTTGACGGAATAAGCTGATGCCTATGGAGCCAAGGGCGCCCAAGAAGAAGATTGAATGAAGGCTCGAGGTCCACGACGTAGAATTCTACATTGAACTAAGCCGGGCCAATGATGAGTGGAATAGACAAGACCCCAAGCGCATCATGATGTGTGTTGTCGAAAGACGTCATCCCTTTCACAGCCGGTGTATTATCCTTGGCCTTGAATCTGATGGCACTAGCAGTACGCAATGGGTAAACATTTAAACCAGCTCCATTGTCCACCAGGGTGAGAGGGATGCGAAAGTTTCGACATTACACCATGATAAACAAGGGTTGATTATAATTAATACCTGCTAAGGGTAACTCCTAGCTTGAGAAAGAGATTACCTATAGCACTGCGATCATGCCCACCATGCTCTCAAGGGTTGCTGACTCTATGGTTGGTGACACATGAGTAGCTTGAAAGACTCTAAGAAAAGCCTCTTTGTGCTCAGCAAAAGTGTGGATTAGGTCCTAAATTGAAATATCAGCTTGAACCTTCTTAAGTTGTGTAGTTATATCTGCCAATGGCTGGTCTTTTTTGTTGGTGGCTTGGGGGAACCCCTTAACAATTGTAGCTAGAGGTGATTTGGCATGTGATCTGGTTGGCTAAACAAGAAGAGGTGCTGGCTAGCCTTGTGGAGGTGCTGAAGCTGGTGGTTTGTATATCCGGCCTGACCATGTAACCTCCTCACACATTTCTTTGGTGTAGTTGTAAGGTACACAGTGGGTATCATAGGTTAGGCTAACAACCACCGGGGTGTGGGCTCTTAATTCAACGAGGGCAACTAGTGAATGTGGAAAAGGGATAGCCAAATGGTTGAGGGCTAAACCGGGTTGACCAAACTATAGTTGGGGCCTGGCTAAAAGATAGACTGGTGGGGGGGTTGGGGGGGCTAAGGATACATGGTGGATTTTATTGTGGTGCGCTCCAGCCTAGCGGCAAGATGTATCACATTGACTACTAACTCAGAATTGGCAAGAAAGGACTAGTGCAGATGAGAAGGGAAAGGTATGGACACATGATGAATAAGGTCCAAAGGATCAAGCAAGGACAATATAGGATCAAAGGGGAAAATGCAGTGAACTCCCAATGTAGCAGGTGCTCGCGAAGCCAAGTGATGTGGCAAGGGCTGGCTAACAATGTTTGGTTGTGTTGGTGGTGGTGTCTATGCTAGTGCAGCCGTTGACGCAGGCCCCAGGCCTACCTCAAGTGTGTTGATTATAATGACCCTTTGGTCAATCAAATCTTGATGGCATTCCTCAAAGTGAAGTAGTTATCCTTCAAGTGTCTCGCTGACCGATGGAAACTGCAGAATACGTTCATATTGTCCCATGCGGGAAGTGGGCTCGATGGTGGACAAACGTCGAGAAGCCTCAAGAGTGACGCAACCTTTGGGAAAACAACGCTCAATGGATTCACTAGAGAGGTGTAGTGACGCCTATCGTGGTGAGGTCATCTTGGGCCCTCTTGCGGTCCTTACCTAACTGGCATAGTTGGGTACACCAGTTCAGCAGTGAGGGTGATGTGGTGTGTGAAAGGTGCCCTAGGTGTAGGTGCATAAACTGCTTGACGACGAGCAGGTGGATATTCATTTTCCAGTGTAGTAGGGTTCTAATGTAGGTCACAACATTCTTGGTAGGTCTCTTGGGTGGATTGGCACTAGAGATATTGTTGTTATTATTGTTGTTGCCGCCATTGTGTGGGGAAGCGACTTGCTTGGCAAACGCTGAGAGTGCTGGAAAGCTACCACTATGCAGCGAACTCTCTACACGAGCGCCTACCTAGATCAAAGATGGAAAGGTGGTGATAGGTTGAATACATAGCAAAGCCCCGATCGATGGCTATACTCCATGAATCACAATCTCGATAGACTCCTCATCAAAGGGTCTATCCTTAACATGTGATGCCAAAGTGTGCCAATGACTCACATACTCCCCAATTGTTTCCTAGGGTCTTTGCTTAAGTGCAACTAAATCCTCTCGCTTTGGGATCAGGTCTAAGTTAAAGGAATACTATTTTAGGAATGCTTGACTGAGGTCATCTCAAGTCTTAATCGAGGCCATATCCAATGAAGTGAACCTTTTGAGCACAGGCCCGGTTGACTCTTTTGAAACAGGCAGATGAGTAACCTTTCGTCAGCTTGAAGCTGAGTGAGGTTTCCGTAATATGCTCTATGGTGAGAGATTGGGCAGCCTTTACTATTATACTTTTCCAATTCCAGGATTTGAAAATTTGGAGGGAGTATAGCCTCCAGAAAATAATAGAGATCCCAGAACTAGTAAGACTGACAGTCCCTGCCTTGCACTTGGCAAAGTGCCTTTTCCATGTCACTCATTCTCATGAGGAGAGTGTCTGGAGTCACTGCTATGGTGTTTTGCGCAGCTAGAGGGAGAGCCATGTACACTATAGTGGTTGCCCATGGGGACTCCTCCAGGTCCACCAACATGCCGCCAGGTGCTACAAAAGGATGGCCAATGTATCCATGCAACGATGTAGGGTACTGGGGAACATATGGTGAAACTTGAGTTTGGGGTAGAGGAGCAAAAAAGGTTACTTGTGGTGGCGCTAGAGGTGTAGGATGTTGGAGTAGTTGTGCCCCAGCAGACTAGATGGTTGGCCACCAGATTGAGGAGCCAGTGGCCAAGGGTAGTAAGGTGGTGGTGCCGAAGGCAAGGCCAACGCCCCCATCACTGAAGAAGTGAAGGGTTGTGAAGATGGATGAAGTGATGGTATAGTGGGGGCAACGTGAAACCCAAAAGTTGGTTGTAAAGGTAACTCGAGAGCCGAGACAGATGGACCCACCGAAGGATTAAGTGTGAGAAGCATATATTGTAGCTGCTGTGCAAGAAGAATCATTTGCTGTAGCCGTGTGATAACAGGCTCCTTAGGTGCAACCTTGGTAGTTGGAAAAGAGGGGTGAATAGGGACACAAGGCGTTTGAAAGCTAGATTGTCCAGAAAGAGGGGAACCTACCACAGAAGATGCCACGGTTGATAGGACTGCGGCGGCGAATTGGTGGGTGAAGCTTAGGACGAGCTATCGTCAAAAGTGACGAAGTGCTCAAGAACAAATGCTCGAGAACAAGGATCACTGAGTATCAGTGAAAGGAACCAGTTGAGCGCTAGTCAGGGAACTCACCCACTGATCAGTACTGTAAGAGAACCAAGAATCAGGTCATATACCCTGAAAGAAATTAGGAAAAATGTAATTTGTTATTAAAGTGACATGAATGGCACACATGCACATGAATGGTTCTAGCATGCACTCTCTCACTCGCTAAGTGTGTCCTGGGAGGTCGTCCACTCTGGGTTCTCACATGGGTGTACAAGCCTCCAACTTAAGTTAGAAAGTAAGGTTCCTACTCTAAATTCTAGCCAAAGTTCAAGCAGTGAATGGATGGTGCGTTGGTGGCCTCAACCCCTACCAAAGTAGTGGGTTGTACCCTCTACTAACACCGACACGACCACAAACAAGGGAGAGTAGACCTTGAGCTCATCCTATACCAAAGCTGTAGAATGAGACAACCACAACTACTCTTCTCAGACTGTGGGTGGACTCAAAAAGGGAGAATGATGCATGCCTTATATGATCATTCATGCAAAGAATGCTTTGTGTTTTTTACTTGTATTTTATTAAGCTGGAGGGAGAGTTGTAATTTGTCTCTAGTTCTACCTAGTTACTTGTTTTTTGAGTTTATATTTTTTACATTAAACTAGGAAGGGAGGTAAACACGTCTCTACTTTCTTAAGCACGGTAAGTGCGAAATGGGGAAAGCAACACCAAGCGAGGCAAGCAAAAGCAATCACCAAACAAAAGGCACATGCATGCTACGTGCCATAGATAAAAAAATAAATGTCCAAACATCAAAAGGCACGTAATAGGATATGTGCAAAGTGTAGTGACATAACAAATGTGTAAGGAAAGACATTCATTACACCATAGGTATGTATAAAGAAAAATCAAGGCACAGATCAAACTATATGAGCAAGCATGGAAAAGTAGGGGAAACGAGCGAGCAAACAGAAGCCCAAGCAAGCAAGGAAAACCAAAACAAAAGCCGGAATCTAGATGTAGACACCCCAATTTTGTAGAGTTGTAGGTAGACTTCTCAGGAGTGGAATTTTGACTGCTGGGCTCTTAATCATTTTCACCAAAGCAAACTTGACATCTTAACCTAATCCTATCCAAAAAACTAGCTCAAATCTTTGTTTCAATCTAAAAACCCTAGTGGACAATCAATACACTAAACCATATCCTAAACTCTAGTTATATTTCAAACCTAATCAAACCCATGTAAGTCCAACAAACCAAGCTAATAACCTAAAGTTTAATTCTACCAAAGCGCAAGCAAGCCCACCAAAGCCCATGAATGCCCATCAAAGCCAGCCAAAACCCAAACAAGCCCACCAAAGTCCATTTAAACCCACTTTCTCAAACATTCTTGGATTTGTTATAGGGTTGTTAGAGTCCGTTAGTGAATTAGTTAGAAGGTTGTTAGAGTTTGTTAGTGAATTAGTTAGAAGATTGTTAGTTTGTTATTAGGTGGTTAGATTGTTAGGTTTGTTATAGGGTTGTTGAGATTTGTTAGTGGTTTTTGTTAGTGGGTTGTTAGTGTAGACACCCCAATTTTGCAGGTTTGCAGGTAATCTTCTCAAGAGCGGAATTTTGGTTGCTGGCCTCTCAATCATTTTTCCCCAAAGCCAACTTGACATCTTACCTAGCTCAAATCTTTGTTTCAATCCAAAAAACCCTAGTGGACAATCAATACACTAAACCATATCCTAAACCCTAGTTATATTTCAAACCTAGTCAAACCCATGTAAATCCAACAAACCAAGCTAATAACCTAAAGTTTAATTGCACCCCAAAGCCCAAGCAAGCCCACCAAAGCCCATGCAAAACTTCCAAGCCCACAAACCCTAACCATGTTAAATCTGCTATCTTCATACATGAGGAGGGGGAGAAAGGAGAAGAGAAGGGAGAGGTTACCCTACCAATCACCTCTTCCGATTTCCTTCCTCTTCCAGCCAAGCCCACACTTCAAGCACAGTCACGTCCAAAGCCAACCTATCCTCTTCTCTTCCTCCAACCCAACAATCAATCATCGGACTAGCTACCATTCCATGATCCATCCAACACAGAGGGAGAAAGAAGAAGAACGCGTATGGAGAAGGGGAGAGAGCCCAGGCAGTGGAGGGGGGAACGAACGTGGTGCACTCAGCTCAACCCATGAAGCCTTTCTCCTCCATTAGGCCAAATGGCTCTCCTGTTTGGTCCTCTCCCATGTCCAACCCACATAGTAGAGAAGGTGCTCGAGCAACCCTGAAGTAGCCCTAGTTGAGTTCGAGCCCTCTGTTGTAGCTCGTGATCACGACAACCACATCCTGTGATCTGAACCACGAACTAGTGTCACCAGCTGCCTCATCACGAGCTCGAATGACCATCGATTACCACTGTTGGCATCTGAGCAAGCAGCAAGGGAGGTGCATGTAGGGCAGTGAGTTTGTTAGTTTGTTAGGAGAGTTGTTAGTTCCTTAGGGAGTTGGTTAGGATTTTGTTGGATTTTGTTAGAGGTGTTGGTGGGTTGTTACAATCGCCAGTGACTTCACCTATAAAAGGGACGACAGTGTGAAGAAGAAGAGGGAAGAGGTGATTACAGGGATCCCAGAGTTCAGAGCATTCCTCCCTTGGCCATCCAGCGCACGCCAGCTAGCCCTGGTCCTTCCTCCATCTAGTTTCGGTCATCTCCTCTAGCTTTGGCATTCCAATCGTGCTTGCTCCGACCAACTCGCACAGCCGTTCCAGGCCCTCCTCTGCCAAACGACAGCCTTACTTCAAGTCCTGGATCTCTAGTGATCCTCTACCAGGCACCCCCGACTCTACACTTGCCACCTTCAACACCACATAGCATTGTTCGTCAGAAAGGAACGTCATCGTCGAGGCTGTGAGCTTATCATAGGTAAGTCTTCATCTTCGTGTCCAGTCCACCTCCCACAGTTGATGCCCCGGAGCTCCAGTCCACCTCCCATAGTTGAGCTCACCGGAAAGGACAGAGTCGATGGAGTGGTGGATTGAGAGAGACATGCACGCACCCCTCTTGGCCTCCGTCGGCTCAAGCACCTTCCCTATCTTCCTGACGACCTTCTAGGAGACTTAGACCTTCGTTTCACTACCTCCAAAAGTTCCAACTTGCTTGAGCTTGTCGCCTGAATAGCAATGTCGATGAGCGAGGTGGGGAGAGGAAGTTGGCCATTCGATGCTTCATCGGAGCCATTGGATCTCTTCATCCTTCCTCCCTCTTGCTTACCTAGAGGTTAGATACAGGATCAGGAGTCGGGGAAGCCTTGGATGGCTTCCCCGAGCGATCGTCGCCAGCAAGGTCAATCGCCGGCGACCGTCGTGTCTTCTTTTAAACATCATTTATTAAAACTTCTTCCTCTTTTCTTTTATTGTAATCAAGTCCTTGCATTTTGCATTTTGACCCCCGCATTTACCCATGATCATTTTAATTTTCTTTATTTGGTAAATTTTCAACCTGGCCCCTATACTTTTCTTTTATTAATCCTTAGGCTTCAAAACTTTGACAAAAGGCTTCAAACTTCATTATTTTCAGCCTTAAGACCATTAATTTGCACATAAAACCCTAAACATCATTAAAATGGTTCTAAATGGATGATTTTCTGGCACAATTACAAGCCTAACTCTAGAGATTCATGTTTTTACTCAAAATGTGCACAGATTTTCATTTGAAACCCTGAACTTCACTAAATTTACATTGAATGCATGTTTTTATGGTATATTTGCAAATCAGTCCCTGGAAATTCATATTTTCATCCATGAGTCCACTAATTTGCACATTTAACCCTGAATTTCTTTAAAATTACACTAGACACATGCTTTGTTGGCAAAATCACAGATTGGACCCTAGGAATCTAGATTTTACCAAAAAATGCATAGTTTTGCACATATAACCCCAAACTTCCTTAAAGTTGCATAAAATGTGTTTTCTTTATCATTTTTGCTAATTTAACTCTACAATCCCAGTCTTTGCCCAGGAGCATGTAAATTTTGCATAGAGGTCCCTAGAAACTTACATATTTCACCCATGCTTTCATTTGTACATTTTGTTACCCTTTTTCATGCATATATTCTCATGCTTATTTTTCTTGCAACATGTGCGCATTTCAAACTTATTTCAAACTTAGTTTTCACATCATTTTCCGGATTTCTTTTGATTTTCATAATTTCGATTTGATTTGGATTTTCATCGCCTGAGGGCGTACATTAACAGGCTTAATGATGCCGACATGGACCCGAATGAGGATTATTTTCTCTCATTTGATTTTCTCATATTTCTTAAGTTTCTGCTGTTTTACGTGGCGCTTTTCGAATATTTTTGATTTTTACGATTTTCCTCATCGCCCAAGGGTATACAGTAAAGTGGCATTTTTCAATGCCTATATTGTCCCTTGGATTATTTTCTTTATCATTTTTCTTTTTATTCATTTCTTCTCTTTGATTTGGCATGTTTTCGCATGCATCTTGGGCATGTGCATTCGGGGTAGACAAGTATACACACACTAGATCATTAGCAAGCAGAAAACCTAGAAAGGCTGAATTCCTCGGACGTATGGGGATGCCTAATAACTTCCCCATGCGTATAAGAATCCTTACCCTTTTTCTAGCCCTTATTGGTTTACGCACTTCATCCATTAGGCACGGAGCACACACGCATTCACTTGCATTCATTTGCATCATTTTCTTGCATTCATATGTATCTTGATTTTTCTCGTCTTTCCATTAAAAGACTAGGTAGCGACTCCTTTTCCTTATTCTTTTTTTATCTTTCATTGGTGTTTCCGAGTCTAGTCACCTTCCTTTGATTCACCATCTTTGCCATGACCATATCGGAACTCCTTGTGTGTTTCCACGTACCATGGAGTCGTGCAGGGTTGCACCGACATGGTCATAGTTAGGATAGGTTGTTGTTGAGGTGATTTGTTAGGGTTGTTAGTGGTCTCTTGGAGGGGTTGTTACGGGCTAAGCTCTTCCCTACAGAAAGAAAGGTGAAGGCATGCATTGGCGGGCACTTTTCTCAATAATTCTCTACTGGTCTCTGGGGGGCTCTTTCACTGGGAGTTCTTCGGAAGGAGGACGAGCAGAGGGGAAGCACGGCAACATCTCTTCCTCTTTCTCAAGTGAAATCTCATTTTCACAATCCTCCTCCTCCTCAACACCTCCTTCGTCACCTAGGTAGCCACCATTCTTCTCTCTGGCCACTCCTCTAGCCCTTCTCAGCCGTAGTCAGTAGCCTCCTTCCACCTCTACATACTAGCATCATGCAGTCCTAAGGAGAGAGAAGAAGACACATCTCACGCTGCATCCGTCAGACATGCTATCTTCTGATCACTATCAGCATCCAGATGAAGCCTTCAATCATCGTAAAAGGTCAGTGATCTGGGAAGAGACGTTGATATCTGATAGAGCGAGCAAGTGTTGCAGCATACCGCCTCGCCACAGCACCAGGCCAGTGTCTTCCGGTGAGCTCGATGATAAACCCATGTGGCGAGAGAAGAACGGGATGTGAACATAAGGCTTAAACCTTGGACCTCCAAGCCCCACTCACCATCTTCCTCACTCCTCGTGACCTATGGCAACCCCAGTTAATCACCTCTGACGTCGTCGAACTCCAGCCAGAGGAGACGCCATTGCCAGAGAAGACCCGCAAACTCAGGTAAGCACTCTATTTTGCTGCATGCATGCACGGGAAACCTCCACCTCTAGTTTTTTTTCTTCCTTTCTCCCTAAGCTCACGCAACTGTGAGTAAAAGGGAGAGGACCGTGAGGAAAAGGGAGAGGAGCATAGCAGAAACATCGTTGGAACGACACCGCCAGTCTCCCCTCTTCATCTCTGGCTTGAGTTTTCCTCCGCGTCAGGCCATGTAGTGGGAGGGAAAGAGGAGACGTACGTAGAACTCAGCCTATAGGCCTCCGTGCCTCCAATCGCTGATCCTCTTCACACTCGCGACCTCCTGATTGACATCTTCGATGTTGCAGAGCTTGAACCAGAGGAGACGCCGTCGCAGGAGGCGAGACGCCGATGAGTTGGATGGGTAGAGGGGACCCCGCAGTCGTACTTGCATCTAAACGCTTGGGTATCTTCCTCTCCTTTCCCCTTGCCTTCTTGAGGTGTAACTTGAAGTCCTAGAGCTCCAGTCCACCTTCCACAGTCGAGTTCGCCGAAGAAGATAGAGATGATGGCAAGGTGGATCAGGAGAGACATGCATACACCCCTCCTAGCCTCCGCTGGCTCCAGCATCTTCCCCATCTTCCCGACGACCTTCCAGGAGCCTCGAAACACTACACCGCCGCCTCCAGGAGCTTCTTCCTCTTTGAGCCCGTTGTTGGAGTCGCGACGCCGACGAGCGAGGAAGGGGGAAGAACCAAGCCGTTCCAAGCATGATCGAAGCCGATGGATCTTCTCCCCTCTCTTCCTTCTTGCTTCCCACCGCTTTGGATGCAAGATCAAGCGTCAGGGAAGCCTTGGATGGCTTCCCAGACGGTCGTCACCGTCGATTGTTTTAAAAAAAAAACTTCTTTTTTAAAAAAATTCTTTTCTTTTCTTTTTCTTGCAATCAATCCCTCCATTCATTTATAAATCATTTTAATAATGTTTTGTTTTGGTAAATTTGTAGTATGGTCCTTGTGTTTTCTTTTACTAATTCTCAGGCTTTAAATTGTGACATAAAACCCTCTGATTTAGTTTTTTTCGCCTTAAGCCCATTAATTTGCACATAAAACCCCGAACTTCACTAAAATTGCATTGAAAATATGATTTTCTGGCACATTTGCAAATCAAATCCTAGAAATTCATGTTTTTACTCATAAGTGCGTAGATTTGCATTTTAAGCCTTGAATTTCTTCGATATTACACTGAATGCACGTTTTTATAGCACATTTGCAAATCAGACCCTAGAAATTTATATTTTCATCCGTGAGTCCACTAATTTGCACATTTAACCCTGAATTCTTCAAAATTACACTGAACACATGTTTTGGCTGGCAAATTTACAGATTGGACCCTAAGAATCTTAATTTTACTAAAAATGCATAGTTTTGCACATTCAACCCCCAACTTCCCTAAAATTGCATAAAATTGTGTTTTTTAACATTTTTGTAGATTTAACCTTGAATCTCAGTCTTTACTCAGGAACATGTAATTTTTGCACAAAGGTCCTCGGAAACTTACATATTTCACCCATCCATCCATTTGTACATTTTGTTATTCTTTTTTTATGCATATATTCTCATGCTTATTTTCTTGCATCCTGCACACATTTCAAACTTATTTCAAAACTAGTTTTTTGCCTTATTTTTCGGATTTCTTCCTATTTTCATGATTTTGATTTGATTTGGATTTTCATCGCTTGAAGGCGTACATTAACAGGCTTAACAATGTCAACATTGACCCGAACGAGGATTACTTTTCTCTCATTTAATTTTCTTGGATTTCTTAAGTTTCTGCTGTTTTACATGACGCTTTCCGAATGTTTTCAATTTTCAAGATTTTCCTTGTCATCCAAGGGCATACAACAAGGTGGCATTTTCAATGCCTACATTGTCCCTTGGATTATTTTCCTTATTCTTTCTCTTTTATTTGTTTCTTCTCTTTGATTTGTCATGTTTCCGCATTCATCTTAGGCATGTGTATTAAAAGTAGACATGCATACACACAAGATCTTTAGCAGGTAGGAAACATAGAAAGACCGATTTCTTCGGGCGTATAGGGGTGCCAAATACCTTCCCCATGCGTAACAAGAATCCTCACCCTTTCTCTAGTCCACATTGATTTGCACACTTCATCCAGTAGGCATGGAGCATTCATGTGTTTTCCTCACATTGATTTCTTTAGGTTTTTTCTTTTTGTTTGGTTTTCCTCGTCTTTCCATTAAAAGACTAGGTGACGACTTCTTTTCCTTAGCCTTTTCTTGTCTTTCTTTGGTGTTTCCGAGCCTAGTCTCCTTCTTTGGATTCAGCATCTTCATCGTGACCATATCAAGACTCCTCATGTGTTTCCACACGCCATGGAGTCGTGCAGGGTTCCATCAGAATGGTCACAGGAACTAACAACTTCGCTGGGGATAACCAGATTCTGGCTTTCGTTTTGGTTTACTTGCTTGCTTGTCATTGATCTGTACACTTTGTGTTTGTTTACTTGCTTGCCTTTTGTGTCTTTTTGCATGATTGCTCTGCCACCACACATGCACATAACTTAATTCCTGCCTTTTGATGCTTGCTTTTCTTCACTTACTTGTGAGCACTACACTAACACATGCCATGCTCATGCCTTTTGCTTGTTGGATGAGTGTTTGGATGCCATGATTGTGTGTTTTCTTCCCCTTTTTGTATTTGCTATGATTAGGAGAGTAGAGACATGCTTGCCTCCCTTCCTGGTTAAAATAAAACACATAAACTCAGACAAACAAATAATAAAGCATAACTAGATGCCTTCGGTTACTGTCTCAGTCTGGCCCAACCACTTGGATAAATCTCCTATAATATCCTACCAGGCCGAGAAAACTTCTAATCACAGTTACTGTCTTCGGTTTGGCCCAACCACTCACAACCTCCACTTTGGTTGGATCTACCTTGATGCCTTCTCCTGAAATAATATAACTGAGGAAAGACACCTCTTCTAGCCAAAACTTGCACTTGGAGAACTTTGCATAAAGCTGATGTTGCCTCAGTGTCTCTAGTATGATCCTCAAGTGCCTCCAGTGAGTCTGAACATCTAGAGAATACACCAGAACATCATCCACAAAGATGACCACAAACTGATCCAAATAGGGCCTGAACACCCTATTCATCAGGTCCATGAAAGCAGCCGGAGCATTCGTCAACCCGAATGGCATAACCAAAAACTCATAATGTCCATAATGGGAGCGAAAGGCTGTCTTCTACACATCCGGCTCACTAATTCTTAACTGATGGTATCCAGATCTCAAATCTATCTTGGAAAACACCAATGCTTCCTGCAACTGGTCGAACAAATCGTCGATCCTGGGGCAGCAATGGAGAATACTCTTCCCTTAGTAGGTGTAACCATGCCAGCGACTGCCTCGAGCGTGGCGTGAAAGGCCAAATGCATGAGGGCCAGCGAAGTCATGGCGAAAACGATAAAGCAATGATAAAAATGCGGGAGTCGCCACCTAGTCTACTTAAAAACGGGAGACGAGGAAAACCATTTTAAAACACTAAAACTATGCAATAAACCAATGGAAAAGGTCATCATGAACCAGAAAATTGGGCAAGGATCCTTGTTAGACATGGGGAAGGTATTAGGCATCCCCGTGCGCCCAAGAAATAGGTCTTTCATGGGTTTCTCGTTTACTTATATGGAAATGTTGGTTTTTCAACCGGTTTCTGTACACCCAAGGGTGATATGCGATGCGACGCTATATGCAAGTGGTGCCTTATGCTAAACATGGGTAGAGGGACTGTAGGATGTGTCCTAATGCTTTGAAAGCTCACTCAAGTTGTGGATCAAACATCGATGCAAAGATATTGCACGGATATAACCATAGATTCAGTAACATCGAGTGGCTAACGTCCTCGCTTTGCTACATAAAAAACTTAAGCTATCATGCATAAATAAGTATGAAATCAGACATGTGTTGCCCTGATATATCCAGGAGAATACACAAAGAAAACTAGAGGCAAAACAAATCAGAAACCATGCTAAACACCATGCCAAAAACCTACTGTTGGTGCACTGAAACAGGTAGGTGCGCCAGAATGGTGCTCTTGCCTGGTGCGCCATTTAAGTGCTCCACTAAAGTGTGCTAACAATGTGTGCCACTGAAGTGAGACCTAGAAATTACAGAACTTACAGTAAGCTAGACTGATATGTTATGTGATATAAAATCTTGCGAATATGCTTGAGATCATCTAAAAATGCATCCTAGACATCTAAAAAACCTGATCACATAAAGGTTCATCCTTCTTTCATAAAACCATAAAAGAAAGAGTGAACCGAAGACACCATGACTTGGATCTTGTGCTCAAGGGCAATAAGCCTCACACAAGACCACATACTCTTACTTGGAAAAAAATCATGAGGCTATGACTAATGCACAAAGCCAGCACCAAAACACTTGCAATAAGGGTAACATAGATGCATATAACAAAAGGGAAATGAACCCATTAAGCCATTCCTATTGCTTCAAAAATATGAATAAACCCAAATCCACCAAATATTGCATATCTCTGAGATTCAACAAAAAGAGACAACAAAGGCAAGCATATATCTCATCCAAAAATACAAGAACATGGCATGATTGGTATAGTTGCATAAAAGTCATGATCCATATGAAAGTCAAATATTACATCTAAAATATGAATAAAACACAAATCCATGAAATATTACATGTCTCTAAGATTCAGTAAAGAGACAAAAAGGCAAGCTTATATCTCATCCAATAATACAAAAGTAATGATCGATATGAATATCAAACACTAAAAAAATGATCCAACAAGTATAAAATTCAGCATATTCATCATATAAGACTGCTCTAAAATGAACCCATATTCATGAAAGGAAATCTAGCTATGAGAAAGTTTAGATGCCTACATGTTGGTGTGCTCTTGTACTCCTCCACAAGTGGATCGAGATGACCTTGATGGCTAAAGAAAATAGGGATCTCCTTCCTCCCAAATGGCCTCCATGTGGTGCAAAAGAAGGAGCTTTGAAGAAAGTATGGATGAGGG